>JAXIVJ010019767.1:5000-17494 GCA_036785665.1 Chirona hameri | reverse complement strand
ATATATATATATTTTAGTATATATATATATATATATATATATATATATATATATATATTATATATATATATATATATAATATATATATATATATATATATATATATATATATATATATATATATATATATATTATATATATTTATTTATATATATAATATATATATATATATATATATATATATTATATATATATATATATATATATATATATATATATATATATATATATATATATATATATATATATTATATATATATATATATATATATATATATATTATATATATATATATATATATATATATATATGTTTATATATTTTTTTTTTATCTGAATTATCTAAAAACCGGAAATATGTGATCGAGACTGTGTTCGGTGAATATGTGTACCAAATTTGAAGTCGATATCTTCACAAATGACTGACTTATGACCTTTAAATGTCAAAAATCGACACTTCTCACAGCATTACTATGCATAAAAAAAATGCATTTCCGTTTTTGCTTTTTACTTATATTTATATGGAACAAACAATGTCATTTTTCGCGTTCTAGACAAAAAAAAAACATAACATGTGTCACAACGCCTAATGACCGTAATCTGCAGTTTGACCTCGTGACCTCGGATAACATTGACCTGACCCAAGGTCATACACAGCTTATAATGGTACTTAAAAGTGTCAGACACACGAATCATACGATTTATCGACAGTTTATGCGTTTAAAATCGCAATTTTGTGCGACAATTCCCATCCATCGAGACCTTTTGACACGGTCAAACATTTTGTACTTGATTTGACCTGTGACGTCATCGGTGACCCTGAGGTCAACAGTATTATGTTTCCCTCAGATAAATTTCCCAGGGCCGTTTGAATGCCGAATGCCGTTTTTTTTTTTTTTTACAATCGGTCCAGTAGTTCCGGAGATCCGAGGGGGGGGGGGGGGAATAGCCCCCCCCCCCCCCCCGAGTAAGTCGCGTTATGGAATATACCCCAGTAACTCGCGGGTTAACACAGATGACAATTGCCTGAGTCGAGACACCATCCGGTGTGTAATAATCTCACAGAACGTATGTATAATTATATATTTGTCGATGAAATACTAAGACAAACAATAAATCAAAAGTTCTTTCTCAAATCCATTATATTTACAATGATTGCTGTGCACTTCTACACACAACACATTCCATTGTAAGGAAACCAGTCACTTTCATGATGGGATTTTTAACTGAGATAGCAGTTTTAAAGGCCATATCGAGAAATCGCTTTACTGCATACTCTGTTTGGTTGTAAAATCTCCTGTCCGAATATAATTGATGTTTTGTCTTCAGCGGCGTCCAAAAGACACTTGCACTTCGGCGGCGGCCATGCTTGTGACTGGGGTGCGGCGCTCCAGAACACATCTCGCCTGCGCTAGAAGCACTAGGCTGGATGACAGTGGATGAGATGGTGGCGCCGTCACGATGTACACAGGTGACAGGGCCCTAAACTCCAGACAGTGTCCCCATGCAATAATCGGCAATGTGTGTTCGTCGTGTTCATGTAGCGACGCGTGAGACTCGTGCCGCTGTGGCCGGGATACTGCAGCTCCCAAGGTGCCGACTGGCCAGAACTCAACGAGAGTTTGCGTTCAAGGCGGCATCATTCTGGAACGCCGGTCTGCGGTGCCGGGCGCCGGGGGCGCAACGCGTAGTGTCACTGCATAGTCCCAGAGGTATACGTGATGGTTTTAGTCGTATATGTCATATAGGTATTAATAGGGAATGTTTTAGCAGCACGCGTGTTTTATTTTCTTCTGTCATTTTACTGTCACGCATTTTATGGTATTATGTAAGCACATTGACTGAATTCGTAATAACCACCGCGTGGATGAATTATAATACATGACTTATGACTATGACTATGACTTTGTCCTGTCATTCAGCGCTGTGTCGAGAGAAAAAATAGCGTTATGTCGAAAATCTTCATATGAAAGCATGTGTTCAAAGCAGCGTTACTCGACCAGCCGAGCGAACCCTTCGCCCACAGACGATATTATGCTAGTTGTGAAAGCAATGAGGAGAAAATCATTGCATTTGTACTTACTAATTTGACAAATAATTATTTTAAGATAAGTTCCAAGCCTTTTCATTTTTTCTTTCCACGCAAACAATGCCAAAACAACAAGCGCCACTTTCACAATCTGTACTGAGAAAGCAAAGTTTATGTTTTTTTAAAGTATATTGCTTTCAAAAAAATTGCTTTTGGGGTATATCTCGACTAGAGGCAATCCACCGCTGAAGTGCGTTGGCTTGGGTTCCAAAATCGGAGGTGATCGTTCCGTGCACGAGCATACCTAATTCCAGAGCTTGTGTGATGTTTCTCGCCATCAATTTGATAGAGATGCAACAAAGAGCACACCCCGTACAAGTGCAGGTCTGGACCTCGATACGGTCAAAAGCGGCGTGCTATGGTCATGACACCTGCTGATGCACCAGTGTGCCGAAGTGGAGCGCTCTGGTGGCGTGGTTCGTCCGCAGTGGCAGAGGGGCAGCAAGGGGCGCACACCGTGCACGTGCAGGCCTTGGGTCCAAAACGGCCAAAACGCTTGATATGGTGCGTGCGGATGCACCGACCCACCAAATCGCAGCGTCCTGGAAGGCATGCTTCGGACGCAATGGTGGAGGGGTCCACCAGGGGGACACCCCCTGTGCACGTGCTGTCTTCACCCCAACACGACCGAAATAGCTTAAAATCGTCATGGTGCGTGCCGATGCACCAGCCTACCAAATTGCAGCGTTCTCGAAGGAGTGGGTCTGACGCCATGGCAGGCGAGGTGCACCTAGGGGGCACCTCATGCACGTGCAGGTCGTAACTCTGATTCGGTCAAAAACACCGTCAATCGTCATTGTAAGCGCGGATACACCAGCCTACCAAATTGCAGCGCTCTGGAAGGCGTTCCGCCGCAATGGCGGAGGAGGGCACCTGGGGGGGGGGGGGACCCGTGCACGTGCACGTCTTGACCCCAGTTGGGTCAAAAACGCCTGAAAGGGCCATACGTACGTGCTGTTGCATCAACGTGTCAAATTGTAGCGCTCTTGAAGGTTTGGTTTGCCAGAAATGGCAGAGGTGCACCATTGACCAAGGGGTACCCATACCCGGTGCACGTGCCAGTTGCACCCCTCGGAGCCCCCAGAATGCCTCAAAATGCATGTGTTATGTGCCAGCGCAAAATGACCAACGTTATGGACCATTTTCGCTTCAAGTTTGGGCATCTGGCGTGCGTAAGCGGTTATTCTGTAAAGAGGAGTGTAAACCACCTGCACGTGCAGTGCACGCGCACCCTGCCCCCCCCCCCCCCAGCCAGACTTACAAATGGTTCACAGTGAATCGACTAACGATTCAAGAATCACATCATTTGACGAAGAATCACAGGTGAATCGATTCATTTTACGCAAACATCAATGTGAATCATGAGTTGAATCATGTAATGTTCATGTGTGCAATCCTGCCAACAAAGCATTCATGATGTCTGATTTAGGCTATCATACCTATTACCTGCTTTTCTATCGAGATCATAATTACCTAGAAGAAGACTGCAGAGCATAACAATGAACACAAATTACGAGTGCACTATCTGTATATAATTACACGTGGACCATGAATCAGAATCAGAATCAGAGTTGAATCATTGCGCTAAGCCGTGAATCACTGGTGAATCGATTCAGTTTACGATTAATGGTAATTTGAATCAGAATCGAATCATTGAGGCTTCACGGGAATCATTGATGAATCGATTCATTAAAAAAATGAATCGTTCACAAGTCTGCCCCAGCACCCCGATTGATACGGCTCTCGAGGGCGTCTGTTGAGCTCTATCGACAAACCAAATTTGGCGTCGCTAGCTAACAATTCCCGCAACCGGAGGACCCCACGTGAAAAACTTTTCGCAGTTGTACCTTGTGAAAACAGCCCCTATACTTTACATTACTACTAAATACTTACTTACATACCTACTTTTACAGAACAACGGCATCGCAAGGCTTGATAAGCTTTAACAGCTTGAAGGTCACATGCATCTACTTTCATATACGTGTAGTTTGTGTACTGTATTTTATATCTATTTTCTTGCATTTTATATTTATAATATATTCCCGTTGGTTCAATATTTGACATGTAAAACGCACCGGGGGAGGGCGATATACCGACCCCCAACGTGTAAGATGCCCCTTTTTCATTTTTTTGGGGAAGAAGGGTAGATCATATATTTATATCAAAACACGAGTGACCAAAACTTGATATTTGTTAGAAGAAAAAAGATGTTTTGTCTAAGTGGTGACCCAACAATTTTAAGCCCAGGGTGGTAAATTTGTGGGTTATGCAGCTTTGAGCTTAGGGATAGGCATAGGCATACCAGTCTCTCCTATATCATAAGCATTCTCAGAAATTGTACCAATAACTCGGTAGTTAACGTCGTAAGATAGATGTACCGATATTTCTCCAGCCAGTTAAATGCAATCTACCGGTAGAATGGTGATGGTCATCTCACACACATCTTAGACCGCCTTCTGTCCTAAAACTTCCTCTTAACTTCTCATATTAAACACTTTCTTGATTTTGTTTGTGACGTCACGACACTCGTGATTTGTGACGGAACTTTTGATTTTCACTATGGTCGTGACGTCAAAACTACAAGGACATGAGCTTAATCGTTTTTTTTCATTTTTGAGTTTATTTCTTTAAATGAATAAATACAAATATTGACATTATGAAAAATTACCCTTGTTTTTATGAACCCCAAAAATTGGTTCCTTACGAAATTGTCCCCACCCCATTGTAATAATTACGACGTTAATGTAATAATTATTGGCTTCATAACACCTAACTATTAAAAGCGGCTATGAAAGCTAGTTTCGATCCACATGTTTGGACCAGACTGGTTATTGGTTCGACTCTGATTGCATCGATTAGAATCGTGAAACCAAAATCCCTTGAATACAAAAATAATCCATTTACCACCAGATCTTTTGATTCATGAATCGTGATTGAATCAAAACCCGCATAGAAACACGGCTGAGTGAATACACAAATTATTAAATGTTGTTTCAATGTTGAATCAAATGTGAATTGATCAAAATATGTTTAGATTCTTTGAATCAGAAAGAAGTTTCTCAAAAATGTTATCCATGAATCAAATGTTGGTTGAATCATTCATGTTCCAAAATGAATCGTGATTGAATCTTCCAAAAAGTTGAATCACTAACCAGTCTGGTTTGGACTGATGATGTTTCATAATGGGAGTTTAATCGTGAAGTGGCATGGATTCACGGCCCTTGCCAGAAATGGTGCGCTCGCTCGTCCTTCCGTGGTGTATGGAAACAAATCGGATTATGTGCGACCCCGCCCGGCCCGGCCCGACCCGACCCGTGGCGACGCTTTTGAGAAGCTCATATCTCTGCAACCGCACGTCCGATTGACAAGCAGACTTCTTTGCTGAGCAGCCCCATCTCACCTACCCTGTTTGAGACCAGTGCAACTCATGTGGGTGACTACCACTGCGCGTGGCGCGTGCTGCGAGAGGGGTGTTGAAAAGCGTTTTCTCGCAATAACTCCACAACGGCTGGGCAGATTATGTGCATATTTGGTGTGTGGTTAGGGACCTCTCAGCCGTCAGTTTCCCCACAAGTCAGGGGTGGATGCTTATGCACGTGCGCACGTGCACACTCCTATTCTGTATCTCAGGAACGGCTGAGCCGATTGTGTTCGAATTAAATTTATAACGAACTTGTTAGGCAATACAACTTTTAATGTAAGGTGCGGCAACACATATTCTCCAAATCAAAATCAGGACCACGGTGTCCCACAGGGATCGGTCCTCTCCCCAACCCTATTTTTAATTATGATTAATTACATTTTCAGTAATATTAAGAAGATCGACAAAGGTCTCAAAATTTTCAATGTACGCTGATGACCTGGCGGTGTGGTTCTCCCACTCCAGTGTTGATCAAGCCAGCAAAATTTTACAACTAGTACTCATTGATATAAAGGTATGGTGCGACCAATGGGGTCTGGAAATTTCTCCAAGTAAATCGGCATCCCTGTTTTTTCGAAAAAAAAACTGCATATGTGGAACTCTACATGCCATTAAAATATAACAATAAAATTATCCCTTTCGTCAAATCATTCAAGTATCTGGGAATAACGTTAGACACTCGTCTCTCGTTCATCCCACACTTCAATGATTTAGTGTAGAGATGTACGCAACGAATTAATATTATGAAGTAATTGGTTGGTCGAGAGTGGGGCGCAGATCGCTCCACTCTCCTCCAACTATATACTTCCCTGATACGCCTAATCCTGGACTATAATGCATTCTTATTTGATGATATATGTTCCAAACAAATACAAAAATTGCAAACTGTCCAGAACGCTGCCTTGCGTATCGTGACTGGGGCCTGTCGCACCACCAAACCACAAACTTACACATCGACACACACATTCCCACACTGCCACCGACGCAAACACACATTACTCAGATACTACGCCAGAGCAAGTTCACACCCCACACGCCCAACATTCCACATCTTAAATCACCCCGCACCCACAAGACGACAAACACTACTACAAAAACGACACCCACTCATCAGTCACAGAATCAGACAAACACTCACACTATTCAACATCCCACACATCAACACAATGCCAACACCACCACTCGCACCTCACTGGCCCGACACAACACCAGACACACACCGCCTCTTCACACACAACAAAAACACAGTCACGGCGGCAGAGACACACACACTCTTCCACGAACTCAAATCACAACACAACACATACACATACATATACACAGACGGCTCCCGGAGAGACGACCGAACCGGTGGTATTATATATATTACTCAAATACAGCTAATACTAACTTCAGACTTCCAGACACAAATAGCGTATATACAGCGGAATTATCATCAATTTTATTAGCATTAATATCTATTAGAAATAAAAAACTTAAAGAAGTGATCATATGCACAGATTCGTCCGCCTCGCTCTCTGCCATTTCCTCGATTAGTGACTGTAGAAATCCGATAGTATTTAAAATTAGACAACTAATCAAGTATTTAAACAACAAAAACAGCAGCATCAAATTCCTCTAGATCCCGGGACACGCCGGTATCCCGGGAAACGAGGAAGCCGACAGACTAGCGAAATTGAGCCCAGAATTACCTTCAGAAAACCATCTTCCAAGCCCTGTATCAGACGTTTTAAACTATATAAATTTACAACTTAGCATATTGCGCCAGCGCGAGTGGGACGCTGCTCCGCATTTTCACCTCCATCTGATCAAGCCAAAAGTCCAACATTTTATATCTAGTCACCAGAATTGTAGAGAAAAGAAATAGTATTAGCACGCCTCCGCCTCGGTCACACACACACATTACGCATTATTATATTATAGACAATCTTCCGCCACCAAATTGCCAACACTGCCCAGGTTATCCGCACTACACAATTAAACATTTACTAATTACTTGCCCGGTACACAATGACAAACGTCAGAAAATAATTGAATACACACAACAGAAACGTATCACATTGAATCTTCAAACGCTGTTAGGTGATAATTATCCAGAATTGATTGGCCTCCTCTTTGATTTGCTTTACCAAACACGATTAGTTAATGAAATATAACAGGGTTTTTTGCCTAGCGCAATTTTGGCTTCTGCGCAGGTTTTTCCCCTTTGCGATAGACGCTGCTTTTGTTTTATTTAGGACTTTTCTCCCAGCAAAATACATCCCACAACCAGGTCTCGCCGGGGTGCCGGAGCCAGAGAGACTGGCAGCAGCCTCCCGTTGCTGCAATGATGGCGCCTCGGCTCCATCAACACTGACACCGCTTCACAAGTGTATGTCCAAATGTGTGTGTGCCTGTGTGTGTATAGAATAAAATGTGTATGTATGTGTGTCTCGTGTTTTATTTAATTTTGACTTTGAACGAAATACTTAACGTAAGATAGACATTAGATTTACTTTGAACAATTCAATTAACGTAAAATAGATACCATACTCCCTAGCTTGCTCCGGGTTCACATAAACCGGTTAACGTAATTCATTTCCTGGCAAATTGCCAGATGTAATTTTCCCCACCCGGAAAATGGCTATAGGCCGGTCCGGGAAAAAAGTTTGTTTTTGCGTGGTTAGGGACCTCTCAGCCGCCGCCTTTCTACTAGTCAGGGGTGGGGTGGCTTTGCACGTGCGCACGTGCACACCCCTATTTTATATGTTTTATATCTCGTGTTTATTGCAGTCATTCTCATTGAGCGTACCTTGTCGTACAACCAGACAGCAAAGTAGCAAATTGTTGAATGTGCCATTCGCGAGGGTGAACACTGTATAGAATGGACTTTTCGTTAGGCTGCCTAGGCAAATGAATCGATTCTTAGAGAGCTTCCCTACAGCGGACATGTTCAGCGACAGTTTTGACTAATTTCGCAGTAAGGTGAAGCTGTTTGCTGCAGCATTATAGCATATAGTTAGATAGTTAGATACACATCAACTGATGTGATCATTGCTAGTCCCAGGCAGTTTTTGTCATTTTTAACGTATTTTGTATCATCACTCGTTTAGCGTTTATTTTTAGGATTCAGTCAGCGTTTCGTATTTTTCGTATATTCACATGATTTTATCATATGTATGTATGTTAAGCAGGTGAATGTCGATGTGTAATATCGTGTTTTTGTTTTAAACTTTGACTTCGTCCATTAATGGGTCATACCGTCGGCGATCTTGAGAAATAAATGAATAAATAAATAAATCTCTGGAACGGCTGAGCCGATTGATTTCAAATTCGCCATACATTTCCTTCGCGCTCGCTCGTTCATCGCCAACTACGGCGCTTTACTGGTGTTAGGTTTGAATGATGAATGTGAGCACTGTCAGTTCTACGGCCACGACCACGGTAATCACATGAGTCCCAATTATCCGAGCAACAGCCCAGGCAGGCAGAAAGTATTTATGTATTTTCTGTGATGCCTATACTGTTGCTCAATGTTCACTGAGACAGCGGGCTCGCTCTTAGGTAGGAACAGTCAATCCATCAAGTAGGCATTGCACCTTGATTATATATTCATGGGCGAGTCCAATGATTAAAGTTCGTCATGGACGAGAGGCGCAGCGTCGAGTCTATGACGAACTTTCATCATTGGAAGAGTCCATTCATTTATTTATCATGCAACTCAACAATTTAATTCATTTTTCAAAAGTTCTCAAATCCTCGCTCGTAGCAAAGTAAGCATCCAATTACCCAATGAGGATCACCTACTTTGAGGTCATTGAACTTCCCATGATCACATCCAAGAGAACGTTAACCCTATTCCCTGCGGGGGCAGATTCTGCTCCCCCCCCCCCCCGGTGTTTTTTTACTTGTCGCTTCTAAACCGTTAGGCCTAGCGTCTTGAAACTTTGTGATTTTTCCTAACTTTGAATGGCGCGTGTTGTGTCAAAATTTTGAAAAAATAGGGCTAGCAGAGGCGGTGCCAGGCTCCTGTTTTGGGGAGGGTGTTACGAATGCGGTTGCGCGGCGCATACTTTCTTCGTAGTTTGCGGTGCAATAAATGCGTCAGAAACATTTCCAATGCAATATGCATCATACATACTGGGATTATACATGTTTGTTGGCAGAGGCGCACTCAGGTACAAAAATGGGAGGCGATAACATACCTCAAATGAGGTCCAACTTCAAATGAGTAAGATGATAAAAACGTTAATCGCATGGTGCCCCCCACGTTGTTTTCCTGGATCCGCCTATGCGCAATATATTAAATTTAACAAATTACAGCAAGTAATGCCCACATGTGACGTTCATGTCGTTCAAAACAATCACGAACAGCACAAATTTGTTATCAGAAAATCCCCCCCCCCATTTTGCATCCCCTGAATACGCCTATGATTTTTGATTTTTGTATGTATCTTTTGATATACTAAAGACCAGTACATGTGAAGCTCAAAAACGTTTGGGGTATGCAATTCGGTCAAACTACATGGCCGCAATGACCTTTCAAAACACACCCAAAATTACCGTTTTTCCCCCTGGCCATTTCCCCCATTTTTGAGAAGAAAAAACAAATTCGGGCTCCTAAAAGAAAGATTTTGCCATGACGAATCTAATGACGTTTCTCCAATCGAAATCGACCGAGCGGTTCTCGAGATCTCTGGGGAGGGGGGGGGGGCAGAATCTACCCCCCGCAGGTTAACGTAATTTTGGCCGCCCGCAGGGAATAGGGTTACATATCTACAGGGCTCATTGCCAGTTAACTTTCCCCTCCCCGATCATGGCTTAACGGCTATCTGAGATGCTAAATATAAAACAAACAAAAATGCCATGACGAGATTTGATCGTTACGATCACGAGTCGCTATGGAACACGAGTCGCTATGGAACACGAGTCGCTATGGAACATGGTCTTTCAGATGCATTTTTATGTCCGCCATATATAAAATGGTAGAGCTCAATGCGGATTCTCTTTTGATTGGCCACCCCACCCAACAGCAATAACATTCTGGCTGCTGTCAGTCCCCAGCCTGGAAATCTCCAGCCCCGTCGTGGTCAGGGCTCGGGTACCTGTCCCGCCCCACCCGGCGTCGGGTCCGGAGTGAGGAGGGAGGCAGGGTCTCGAGGGAGGGAGGATGAGGGTCTATGACCGACTGACGGACGGGCACCTCTGGGGCGGTCGCGGGCAGCGTTATCTTCCCATCAGCGGCGTCTCTGTCAGCCTGGCATCCGACCGACCGACCGACCGACCGACAAACAGGCAGACAGACCGAGTCCCGGCGGACCTCCCGAGTCCCGACCGACATATCAAGTCCCGACCGACCGACCGACCGACAAACAGGCAGACAGACCGAGTCCCGACGGACCTCCCGAGTCCCGACCGACCTATCAAGTCCCGACCGACCGACGGACAGACAGACAGACAGATAGACCGACAGAGAGACAGAGAGACAGACAGACGGACAGACCCCTCTGCCTCTCTGCCTCTCTGCCTCTCTGCCTTTCTGCCTCTGCCGCTGCCACCGCCGACACAGGTCCCACTCTGAACAAACAGGTCGGACGGCGATACAGCAAGGATAATAGATGCCAGGTCTTTCTCCCGTTGACCACCGTCAGCTACATTGACCGTGCGCCAGGGCGTCTGAGAGGCATCCGAGGGGTATCCCAGGGGTATTCCGAAGGGTCATATGAGGCATATTCGAGGGGTCATCCGAGGGATATTCGAGAGATCATCCGATTGCCCGTCCACGCGATGAGAGCGGCCATCGACCAGGTTTTACCGACTGCATGGCTCCACTAACGCAGGGAGTTGACGGACGGACCCGGTGAGAGTGGGCATCGACCAGGTTTTACCGACTACACGGCTCCACTAACGCAGGGGGGTGACGACTGGATGTTACATAACCACAAGACGCCATTGTATGGTGAGATAGCTGATGATGTGGTGATTGGGGAATCATCATGATCAATATACTGCTGCAGGAAAGGACTGCATGTGCTATGTGTCAGTGCAGGCTCAGCGTTGCGTTCTGAATTTAGATCAGCGGCATCGAAACGACCTTGGACCGGCTAGCTTGCTTGCGGTTTAATATGTTAAAAGGTTTGAACGAATGAAGACGTAAACCGATGGTTTATTATGATCCCATCCATAAGTATGTTTTGATGAATGTGAAACGAGCGTGCTTTAGTGTAGTCCAAACATGGGCCGATTCAGGGGAGGGGGAGAGGCCATGGCCCCCAAACCGCTTGAAATCGGCGCAAAATTTACACATTTCCTGATATCAAAGAAAATCTAAGCAACTTTTACTAAGAAAGTTTGTTTTAAATCCGCTGTCAATGCATAAACAAGCGAAATCCGATGAGTTTTCATAATTGTGTGAGACTTTTTGGGACCCCCCCCCAAAAAAAGCGTTCTGGATCCACTTTTGAGTCGAAAAAACTATCTTGTTCAAAAGGCTTTCAGTTATAAAACCATGACAAAATACACAGATATCATACTGAAATATTTATAAAGGTGTGAATACCGAAATACTGTACCGAAATACTGTGAGACTCCAACCGAAATACTGACGTATCATAATATTGTTCACATGGTCACATGGTATCGCATGGTTCACAATATACCCAGTTGTTCCTGTGTTCTCTAAAAGGATATCTCACATACCCATATTTAAGTGACTTTCAGTGCTGTAAGATAGTGAAATATAAAATAATTTTCAAGGGAAATATATTACTATTTGATAAGCGTCTGTCTATCTGTCTGTATATATGTCTGTCTATCTGTCTGTCTATATGTCTGTCTCTCTGTCTGTCTCTCTGTCTGTCTCTCTGTCTGTCTCTCTGTCTGTCTATCTGTCTGTTTATCTGTCTGTCTATCTGTCTGTCTATCTGTCTGTCTATCTGTCTGTCTATCTGTCTGTCTATCTGTCTGTCTGTCTATCTGTCTGTTTATATGTCTGTCTATCTGTCTG
>JAXIVJ010019767.1:0-2500 GCA_036785665.1 Chirona hameri | reverse complement strand
TCAGGCACTTAATTTTTAGCTCCAGCGGTCCAGTCTCCAATAATTTTTTCATAAAAAAAAATCAAGGTGCATTTTGGTCACTACAACATCACCGGATTCAAATATCGTCACGGATGCGCATTCCGCGGGTAAAGGGGAGGCAATGTTACCCTTTTGTCCATCCCTGTGACGCACAGCCTTTTTTCACATGGTAACCGGCTCAAGTGCAACTTTTCGATAAAACCGACACACATCCCAGACCGGCACAGCAGTACGCAGATGTAGGTAGCCCAGTCCAGCATGGAATATTTCGTGTTTTTAACGGAGTAAAGGCGACGCATTAATATTTAAGTATGTACATTAAATGAGATTAATTTAATGCACGCAAATCCAGCAAAGTGGGCAACAATCCCCGGCTGAGCCTTTGACCCACTCGGCTCGTGCGTAGTCACGTATAACATGTATGTATATACATATCTGAAGATGGGCACGACATCCAGCCTGCGATCATTGGAAATTGCAGCTGTGTATGTGATCTACTTCGAAGTTGCGAATCATGTGCGAAGACGAATAAAAAATGAGCAAACAATGCAACTGCCATCCCACGTCATGCTGTCTGAGCCGGAGCACGTCATGCTGTCAAATTTGCAAGACATGCGGTCAATGACCTTCACTCGCGATAAACGATAAAAGTCGTCGGCAATATTTTGGCAGTGTTACAGTTTTGCTTTGTGTTTCAACCTAAGTCCTACTATAGATCGGTGAAGCCAAGCAGGATATTCAAAACTTTCAAACTCATTGTTATGCTTTAATTTGAGTAGGCGTACCAGGTTGTGACACTGCCCATGTGGTTGAGAAGTGGCAGCACTAGGTTGTTTCAAAATAAATATATTTGTTATCGATGACGAGACATGCTCATCCACATCCAGATGCAAGTCCATTCCACATGCAATGAGACCAGGCACGTACCCAGGATTTCGTCCAGGGGGGGGGGGGGGGAGCCTCCTTCCCGAGCGTTGAAAGGGCTCCCTTCCCAAGCGTTGAAAGGGCCAAACAAAACGGATGAGAAGGGACGTTACAAGGATGGAAAATGCTGTATGACAGGTATGGCATGGGCCATGCCAACTTGTAGGAGCTGGAGTTAGCAAACTGCCATATCAACTTTGGAACCAGCGACACCAATTTGGAATCAGCTATACCAACTTGGAATATTTTTTTAAAGCTCAAGATCTGGAACTCTTAAACAAATTGCGCCGGGGAGCGGCGATTTTTTTAGTCTTATGCCTTCTCTTATATGCTTTCTCATCAATGCGTCGCATTGCGTAGCTATGGTACGGACTAGTGGTGTCAATCGGTTACACAAATTTTGGTAACCGACAAAATGTTGTGACCCCGAGTTGGTAATCGGTCGGTCAGGCTCATACATTTTTGGACACTTGTCGGTCAGCCTAATCTTAAAAAAATAATCACATTTTGTCAGACCTTTACACATTATATCCAGCAAATTTGCTCCAAATTCAATAAATTAATGTCATACTAAATATAACACATCAGTATTATATCAAGATTGAAGATATTGCTCACAAGAGGAAGTGAGGTAATGCAAAATAAGTATTGTATAGTTATACCATCTTAAGTAGCATATGGCATACACAAACCAGTAACCAGTAACCAGTAACCACTAACCAAGCACAACAGGGACGTAGGAACGTCACGAAAAGTGGGGGGGGGGGGGGGCAGTGAAACTGTGATCTCGTTTTGAGAGAACCCCAACCCCCATGGGATATTTCTTTGCACATTGGGCTGTTCTCGTCTTGGCGAACCTTTTGCCATCAAACACTTTTCTCTCCAAGCAGAAATAAAGATTTTAATAACAAAATGGCCGATAAGTGAGGGGCCATGGCCCCCCTGTTCATACGCCTATGATTAGCACAATAATGCAACACAGTGCACAATGCACATTGATGATGATTGGTGTTTAAGGGTGCTCCGTCAACGAAGGTCACATGGCGTCCAATGTCCATCAATATATATATATATATATATATATATATATATATATATATATATATATATATATATATATATATATATATATATATATATATATATATATATATATATATATATATATATATATATATATATATATATATATATATATATATATATATATATATATATATATATATATATATATATATATATATATATATATATATATATATATATATATATATATATATATATGTGCTGTGCCCTGGGGGCACAGCACATATATATATATATATATATATATATATATATATATATATATATATATATATATATATATATATATATATATATATATATATATATATATATATATATATATATATATATATATATATATATATATATATATATATATATATATATATATATATATATATATATATATATATATATATATATATATATATATATATATATATATATATATATATATATATATATATATATATATATATATATATAT
>JAXIVJ010019765.1:0-17499 GCA_036785665.1 Chirona hameri | reverse complement strand
ATATATATATATATATATATATATATATATATATATATATATATATATATATATATATATATATATATATATATATATATATATATATATATATATATATATATATATATATATATATATATATATAATATATATATATATATATATATATATATATATATATATATTATTATATATATATATATATATATATATATATATATATATATATATATATATATATATATATATATATATATATATATATATATATATATATATATATATATATATATATATATATATATATATATATATATATATATATATATATATATATATATATATATATATATATATATATATATATATATATATATATATATATATATATATATATATATATATATATATATATATATATATATATATATATATATATATATATATATATATATCTCATGATCAAACGTATTATTTTAGCCCGGATGTTGGATATTTAGGATATTGCAATGCCAGGGAGCCAAAAAGGCCGCAATAATTATCAGCCTTATTCCAGGCAAACAATAAATTTATAACACCTTCCATTGAACACAATTTAAATAGAGCAACCCGATGGCTAACTGTTCATGCTCCGCCTCCGATATTCGCTAACCTGAACTTGAACATTCAACCTTGCATTATAAACGGACTTGTTAGCAGAAGACAATCCTTGCTACCAACTTATCCATTATATCATAATCGAATAGCAGTTGCAGATGGAATCACAATGCTCGTATACTTCTAAGATGGAATACTTCTAAGACGGGATCACATTTTGAGGTAATGAAATACGCAAAATTCAAAACAGAACAATCTGTACGAGTAGTCCATGACATTTGGGAAGGGCACACATTTTGAAAACATTGTGGGGAGTAGCACCATTGGGGGGGGGGGGTCTAAGCTCAGCATTGGGAAGGGTATATCAAGCCAAAGGCGATTTAAAGCCTCCCAAAGAGATATAAAGTCCCGCCCCTGCCTACTGGTTGTAGAGGGCCCTCTGTCGTCCTTTATAGGGCCATGCCGATCTGTAGATTGCCCTGTCAATCTGTAGGGGGCCTTAGTCGGCCTTTATAGGGCCTTGTAGACCCGTAGAGGGTCCTCTTCCAGCCTCCATATCGCATTGGGGCCATATCGATCTCCAGAGTTTCCCAGCCAATATGCAGAGGGCCCTCTGCTGACCTTTATAGGGCCCTGTCGATATGTAGAGGGCCCTCTACCGGCCTCAAGAGGCCCTGCCAATCTGTAGTAGGCCCTCTTCCGGGCTTAAGAGGCCCCTGTCGATCTGTAGAGGGCCCTCTGCCGGCGTTTAGAGAGTCCTGTGGTGGTAGAGGTGGTCTGCCGGTTGCGCCAGTGAGGCTCTCGAAGACCAGTCAAAGTCCTAATTGTGTGTGCAGTGTATGCTATAGTAACGTCTGAGAGGAGTACAAGGCTTGACGATGTACGAGTATTAATAACACGCGCACGGACGGGGAGGGGTTGATTTCAACCCCCTCCTGTATTTCTTGAATTGCGAAAAACGCCGCCAAATTTGGCACAGCTGTTTCGGCATCAATTACCCACATAGTCTAAAAAAAATACCTCGGGTCATCTCAGGTCAGGTCATGAGGCCAGGTCACATGGCCCCACCTCCTACACGTTTTTGGTCACCACAGCCACATTCTTTGGACGATCGGTTTCAAAAGTTACAGGATTTCATAAAGTCCTACAATTCGTTTATCTCGGATTTTTTTTATATCGGTGACCAAGGGTCAAGTTAATCTTGTTACCTCCCCATTATAAGTAAATGGGAAATATTAAAATGCTTCCTATTCCGAGGATACGCATGATAGCAGCCCAATTCCTTATGGATCATGTTATCATAGGCCGTTCTTGATGACCCAGGTACAATTTTTGTTCAGTGAACCCTACAGGTTCACGCAGGTATATACAAAGTAACAATGTGTGGTTTTAAATATCGCTGCGTTAGCAAGTACCTATGCAAAATATTATAGTCTGCAACTGCTTACAATGGGAGTTTAATCCTTGAACACTTCAATATATATGCTTAAATTTCATCAACTTTAAGTTCTAAGTAAGAGAAAAGCGACTTTGAATCATTCGTAATTACCAGCAATTTTGGTGCAAAACCGAAATTGTACCCTTTCATAGATTTTGCTTTGTAGTAGCTTAATTGTTTCTTATTTTTCAAATGTTAACCCTGTTGTTAATAACCAATTGATGTGGCTTGCCAATTATATGTGTAGATATTATGTAGAGTGATTTGTCTGTACCTACAAGGATCGAAACAGGAAAGTTTTGGCGTTGCCCAGTCTCCCATATCGTCTCTTCGGCGGGCGGTGAGCAACAACGCTTATGCTTTCGGCACTAAGCCACTTTCTCCTACCACTCTTACTATCTATGACTAAGACCACTCGCATTGTTGATCGACAACAACACTCATATTGCCAATGGAGAAGGCCACTGGTATTGCCTAATGTATCTGCCTAGTCAATTGCTTGAGTTGATTCGAGCGACGGAAGACGAGAGCAGAGCTGTGTTTGGCTGTGCCGCTGCGCAGCCTCGTACTGCGGTGCAGTCTACCGCTTCAGGAGCGCAGTTTCAGAACAACGCAGACTCGTACTGCGGTGCAGTCTACCGCTTCAGGAGCGCAGTCTCAGAACAACGCAGCTCAATGTCCGCCCTGTTGCGCCCGGCTGAGTGTTATCGGCCGCAGTGTACGGCTGAGTGCTACCGACCGCAGTGTACGGCTGAGTGTTACCGGCCGCAGTGTACGGCTGAGTGTTACCGACTGCAGTGTACGGCGGATTGTTACCGACCGCAGTGTACGGCTGAGTGTTACCGACCGCAGTGTACGGCTGAGTATTACCGACCACAGTGTACGGCTGAGTGTTACCGACCGCAGTGTACGGCTGAGTGTTACCGACCGCAGTGTACGGCTGAGTATTACCGACCACAGTGTACGGCTGAGTGTTACCGACCGCAGCGTACGCGGTAACCGGGGACTGGGTAGTGCTGGTGAACTGCAGGCAGCAGCAGATATACCAGGCTGCCGTCACACCGACTCTCTGATTTACAGGCTCACACCGACTCTCTTTCCGCTATACTGGGATGGACGACCAGATTTTTTTTAGAGCTGCCTTTTTGTGGAAATACCGTCCCGCAGTATGTCGATGCGATGAATCTCAGTATGTTTTTCAGGCTTTCGCGACCGCAATCAATTTTCTGTGTGAATGCTAGGCTCTAAAGTCAGGTTTATAGGCAGTGTCTATGTTGTCATGGTGATACTAATGTCGCCACTGGCTGAAAGTCAACATCAGAAACGCTTACCATACAAGTCTGTATCACAAACGTAACAACTGATTATCTGCTGCATTGGCTGACTTATTTGGCTGGACAGTGTTGCAAACTATTGTTATACTGAGATAATCACATTTCTGAATTTTGATCCATGTATTTCCAGACAAGTACGACATTGCAGAAAATTAGTACATTTGGGCAATTATGTCACTGCTAAAACACGAATCCAATATTATTTTGAAAATATACACCAAAAAATGTTTGATGTTCTCTTTCAAGAATTGTGTCCTGGCAACCCAAAAACAATTCTCACAAACACCGTGTTAGGACTAATTTACCAAATCATAAAACACAAAAAATCATGTGCAGGACAGGAAGACTAATTTGTGGACCAACACCGATGGTCATTTTTGTCAACTCGTTTCCTCCAATAATGCCAAACAATTGCCGTCACATCAAGATAACACAGCAAGCTATAAGCAAGCTATATAGCTGGTGGCTAGGCAGGCATCGAAGCAAGGCGTCACAATACTCTAACAGACGGGTCTGTCTGGCAGAGGACTGGTCTGGTTGGTCTGTATCTTAGCAGGGGTCACACTACTCTAACAGACTGGTCTGTCTGGCAGAGGACTGGTCTGGTCTGGTCTGTATCTTAGCAGGGGTCACAATACTCTAACAGACGGGTCTGTCTGGCAGAGGACTGGTCTGGTTGGTCTGTATCTTAGCAGGGGTCACACTACTCTAACAGACTGGTCTGTCTGGCAGAGGACTGGTCTGGTCTGGTCTGTATCTTAGCAGGGGTCACAATACTCTAACAGACTGGTCTGTCTGGCAGAGGACTGGTCTGGTCTGGTCTGTATCTTAGCAGGGGTCACAATACTCTAACAGACTGGTCTGTCTGGCAGAGGACTGGTCTGGTCTGGTCTGTATCTTAGCAGGGGTCACAATACTCTAACAGACTGGTCTGTCTGGAAGAGGACTGGTCTGGTCTGGTCTGGATCCTAGCAGGGGTCACACTACTCTACACTGAAGGTTCTGACTGGCAGAGGACCACAACCTGAGAAGAGCAGTCTCTAGTTACTAGCATACCAGTGTGGCTGTCAACCACCACGCATTCATTATTTATATCAGGCTGACCTGCACCCCAGAGGCTGCCCGGGACAGGAACGTCAGTGTAAAGATCCCTATACATAGCTGATGGAGGTGCGAATTTAAAAGCTGTCGCGATGTCTTCTGTCGTGCTGGCGATGTCCACAATGCACTGGATCTCTTGCAGAGTAGTGGGAGACGGTACACTTCTTGCGTTGCTCGTAGGGCAAATATCGGAAAAAGCATGCAAAAAGCTGTCTGTCGTGGGTGGAGTTGGTCCATAGCAGAACTTGCCGCATCTTTCGAAGTCTGGGGGACACGATCCAATCTGAAAACAAGAGATCCATCAGTAAATGTAGAAATGGTGCGGTGAAAACAGTCACTTCCTTTAGGTGTCAAACTGGAAACTGCGGGAAACATTGGTAACTCAGACTGACTCCGACACCGGCATGAACTCTGCAGCCCGATGGTCATATACACATATTTCGGAGAAAACAATATATAAATGGATATATCTGGTTTAGTCTTTCAGCGGTAGGTAGGTTTTGCAATGCATGCAATTCATGCGTATGCAGTTTAAGCCTCCATTGGCTCCAGTCGTGCTTGATCGTATTTCCCCTATTGACAACATGCAGACTAGCACACACAAGGGCGGATCCAGTCGGCCGTTTTGGGGGGCCAACCTGTTTTTTTAGCGGACCTTACCTACCCCCAATTTCGAATTTCTCCCCGGATTTGGGCCACTTTATTTTGCAACCACACGATTTCGATTTTTTCCCCATTTATTTTTAGGTTTTCGACCTTTTGGGATATCGAAAAAGGAAAGATGACAGCTTGCAGTTTGTATTGTTCCGACATTGCCTTACACTGATAAAAACTATGTCCATTGTCAGCTGTACCCAGGGGCGTCGCCGATAATCTTTGAGTGTGGGGGGGGGTCGGCTGAAATGACGAGAGAAAAAATGTACCCCAATTTGTTATGCGTGTATTTAAGCCTTTGCAACATGTTTAATGTGAATTTGCATGTTATAGTAGGTACTTGTTATTTAGCGCCGCGAAGCGGCGCGATTTTTTTGTTGCTCGGGTTTGGCTGATAAAACCCAGAAACATAGGCATTTTTAGCTTCCTTGGCAAGGCCTTTTTAGGCCTTGTAGAGGATAAGAAGCTAAAAATGTTATTCATTCAATTCAGCGTTACGACGAAACGAAGACGATGACGATGGCTTCGTTATGACGATGGCCACTGATGTGACGCCGCGAAGCGGCGTGAACATTTTAATTTTAGGTCGTGGAAAACGCATTTTTAATATTGGAACCAGACCGTGAGTGGAGCCAAGCCTCAGGTAACCCCTTTTCCTGGTTGCACATCTCGGTATGATGCAAAATGTTGAAATGAAGGTAGTTTTTCATATACATTAGCCTCGGATAGTAAATCACGATGGCCGGTGGCAGTCTGCGCTCAATAGTACATATGATAATAATAACTGTAGTCTGTATACCTACCTATGTACCAAACTGTAACAAACAACTGGTAACGGTGCAAATGGTTTCAAAGTAGCAAGAGGCAGACCGACATTTCCGCGCATAAATGGTAAATGTGGATTTGGAGGAGCCTGGGGGAGATGGTTTGGGGAGATAGTCCTGGCCTGGTCCCCACTATTAGCTCTTCGGGCCAACAAGTTGGGCACCGCTGGAACAGCTTCCGGTTGCCGAAGTCCGCGTCTTTGCGTTCGCGTCGCCTTTTTCGGAACTCGGCAGACAAGCTAAACATGTAGCCCGCTTTAAAGATACTATTTTATGAAGAGAGTTGGCCCTGGGGCCAGCAATTACCGCCAAGGAGAGCCTCTGCAAGACACTTAATGGAATTAATTTTCCAAATTTGTATATGCAATTGCGAAACTTGTGTCATGCCGCGAAGCGGCGCGACATTTTTCAGTTTTTGACTGTGGCTAGCTTGATTTTGACTGCTGCAATTTTGGGATGCCCAGTACCGTTCTAAAAACGCAAATATAGCATGCATTAGATTTCATGTCTTGGGGTTGGGGGGGCAAAACATAGTTTGGCTCCCCCTTAAACAGGCTGGGGGATGACCCCGTTCACCCCCCCCCCCCCTGGATCCGCCCTTGAGCACATATGATGGGCATCATTATCTTTAAAGGGAAATGGTCATTTGATTGTTTTAGCAACAATTTCTTAGGCTACCGCTATGGTATACAATTATGTGGTCTAAATTAAAAAAAACAGCATTAAATTATTCCCTATTTAAAGTTGGAAGTATGGAAAAAGAGAATAAACCGATTACATATACTTCTTTCGGAGTTCATAATTGGTGTTTTCCCTTCACTATTGGAAGCGCGACATATCTGGAGCTTTTCTTTCAATCTGTTGAACGTTGAATAACTGTCGTTTAATTACCGGTAAAAAAAAATCGATTACACTAAGTACGTCATCGTGGGGGCTTAGTTAACACGCGCGGTGGAGGGCGGGGGGGGGGGGAGGGGCTCTTTTGTGCCGCCCCCACCCCCTCCCACACATCACCACACATCCATATATTTAGGGAAAATATATATAAATGGATATATCTGGTTTCGACTTCCCACAGCAGATAGGGTATTCAATTCATGGAACTCATGCGTATGCAATTTAACTGACTCCATTGGCTTCAGTCGTTCTTGGTCGTATTTTCCCCATTGACAACACAGACTTGCACACATGATGGGCAATATTATCCTTATGCATCGCCTCAAATATAACTTTGAATCGTTGGGGTTGTTCTAAGCTACGTAGCCAACCACGACCACCTGATGATATACCAATCTCATTTCCAGAGGCACACACAAGGGGAGGGGGCACGCGTGCCCGTACCCCCACCCCCTTACGAAATGCGGAGGCCTTCTGCCGCGGCCCCGTGGGGCCGCTGTTTGGTTGTATTTTTCAAATAAAATTCAGGATTTATGTTTAAAAATGAAAGTTAAAATTTTACATTTTATTTTTTCATCCGAGGGGTCCATAGGCACACACAAGGGGGGAGGGGCACACGGACCCATTTCTCCTTACTAAATGCCTATGAGGCGGCCTGGTGGAGCTCCTGTCCGGTTGCATATTTTTTTTATAAAAAGAACAAAAATCCGGATGTATTTTTTACAAATGAAAAGTGAACGTTTTCATTTGTTTTCATCCGAAGGGGCCCATCGCGAAAATATGGAAAGCGAAGTTCAATGTGTAACTGGTCGACGCTCTAAGGATACAAAATATAAATATATAAAATAACACGCGAAGTGTGCCTCATACCAGAGGCGCACACAAGGGGGACACACTGGCCCATGTGCCCCATCTCCCTTATGAAATGCGGGGCCCACTAAGTGCCGTAATGCGCCCTGTCCGTTTGTATTTTTTTTAAAGAAGAAAATTCGGATGTATTTTCCACAAATGAAAAGTGAGTTTTTATTTTATATTTTCATCTTAGCACACCACGACTGTCCGCGACCCGTGCCGTAATGCGCCAATGTGCATCAGTGAATCCATTCCAGCGTGCGTTCGGTATCTGGAGGAAAACAAATCCTTTGGATATCCTCCGCTGGATAATTATCGCCGATAATTTTCTCTTCGCGCTTTCGGCATCTACTCTGTCGGGGATAATTTTCCATTGGAAAATTATCGCTCCGCATAGCGTTCGGTATTTTTTTTGCAAGGATATTATCCATCGGCTTTATTTGCGTGCCCTGTAAAACACGTATTTAACTCAACTCCGGCGTGAAATTGGATTAGTCGACCAAAACCCGGCATTGGCTGGGGCTCAGCCCAACGCCATTAGCTGGGGGGGGGGGCGTTTTCAGCCCCGCCCCCTGGTTATCTTCCGAACCAATAACCGCAACGAGACGCGCAAGGCGGCAATCGAAATCTCTCAATGAGACGCATCCAAACCATACACGAAATTATCAAAATAAAGTCACATGTCAGGTCACAGTCAGGTCAAAGATAAAATTGATATATTTGAGTATTTGGCTCATACTTTCCCTCCAAAGCCTTAGATTGCGACTATTATCGCACAAATTGCTCTCAAAGGTATAGTACATATCCCGCATTAGCAAAAGTGAAATTATAAGCAAAGGCCAAGGTCAACAAGGTCAGGTCACAAATGGTCACAAGTCTACGAAAGTCATGCGACACATGTTCCATGGGTCATTTTACGCGTATAATTCGATAGTAGCCGTCATTTTCACAATCTGACACCATATAAGGTCAAGGTAAAGTCGAATAACGTCAAAATGTGAAATTGTTCAATATAAATACAAAAGGCATGTGTCTAGGACCCGTTCTGTCTCAGAAATACAATGCTGGCATTTGTTTGTTTGTATCTGGTCAAGAAAAGCCAAAAAACGCAATTTCAAAATATGACGTCATGAGTTACTCATACTTAGGGAGCGGTAAGTCAGTCAAAAATAAAAATATTGCTTATAAATTGGGTTTGGGTATTGTCCACATGTGGTTCTTCGACATACCTGCCATTTAAAAAAAAAATGTTTGAAAATATAGATTGGGAGATTTTTTTTTCAAAAAAAAAATTTGTTTATTTTTTGGGAGTCAAAAACCAACATTTTCAAACATCCGAGATAGCCATTTTGTAGCACTTGTTATTTGCTATCTTTTGCTGTTTTTCGATTGCATTATGCCTGAAATATGACATTTGTACGGCCTGCTAAATTTTAGCTGATTTTTTCTGTCAAACTCGTGTGTAGTGACATCATTAAATTCGCTATATTTCAAGAGAGAAACAAATCGAAGAAATGTCTTCATTTTCGCACAGAAGACGTATAATTGATGTAGGAGAAGGTACCTTCATTTAACGTCGATAACTCTATTAGTTTCTGAGCTATTGCGAAATTTATTCGGGGGGGGGGGGGGCGAAAAATGCCCCCCAGCCAATGGCGGGTTAAAAACAACAGATATAACTTGGAGAACACAACATGTGCAAAAACTCAAGTAAAAAAACGAAAATGGCCGCCGGTGAAAGCAGCGGCAGTTAGCTGACTACGAGGAATGGATATTACCCAAGCGACCCTGCTCCGGACATGTTCCATGATTCTCGCCTGCGACGGAAAACTATCGGGGATGATTTTCCATTTTTCTCATACCAAACGTGATCCTGGAAATTTGTCCATGATCCCGGAAAAATATCCAATATTTTCCAGATACCGAAAGTACGACAAATATCTACAAAGCTGTATTCAAAACCGTAGGTTTTGACAAAGTCAAATACCGGAGGTTTATACTGGGGCAGCAGCCTATTTGTGTAGTGACTTTGTATGTCTGTCTGTCTGTCTGTTTGTTTGTCTGTCTGAGGCGTTTGGACACAGCTCGCTGACGAAGAAGCACAGCAACACGCGCGTGGCACCGTTCGATGCGCCAGTTCGGCCTCCAGGTGCCGGTGCCGGTCACCGGTCGATCGGTGCCACGTGGCACGTGGCAAGTGCCGCCACGTGGGACATTGCAAAATCCATTTGCCCACACGTGCTGCCCACACGTGTGAACGCAGGGCGACCAAACTCGGTGGGTGGGTAGTCCATATGGGTGCGGAACATCCTGTGGGGTTGCCGACCCCGAGAGGGGTAAACAAAAGCCCCCAGGGGTAAACCTTTTATCGCGTGGGGTCCTCGGATTTCGGGAAATTTTGATGTAGCGACACCAAATTTGGGTAACCAATAGAGCTTGGCGAGTGACAGATGATGGTGCCGGTCGCAGCTCGATCGGTGCCACGTGGCACGTGCCACGTGCCGCCACGTGGGCGCTCCTCGTGAAATATATGGCTACGGTTTTGCCCCGGACCCAAACCCGATCACAAAGATGGGTCCGCACTAGTCAAAACCGTAGGTTTTGACAAAGTCCAATACCGGAGGTTTATACTGGGGCAGCAGCCTATTTGTGTAGTGACTTTGTATGTCTGTCTGTTTGTTTGTTTGCTTGCTTGTCTGAGGCGTTTGGCCACAGCTCGCTGACGAAGAGGTACAGCAACACGCGCGTGGCACCGTTCGATGCGCCAGTTCGGCCCCCAGGTGCCGGTGCCGGTCACCGGTCGATCGGTGCCACGTGGTACGTGGCAAGTGCCGCCACGTGGGACATTGCAAAATCCATTTGCCCACACGTGCCGCCCACACGTGTGGACGCAGGGCGACCAAACTCGGTGGGTGGGTAGTCCATATGGGTGCGGAACATCCTGTGGGGTTGCCGACCCCGAGAGGGGTAAACAAAAGCCCCCAGGGGGGTAAACCTTTTATCGCGTGGGGTCCTCGGATTTCGGGAAATTTTGATGTAGCGACACCAAAATTGGTATGTGTGGGTAGATTGTGGTTAGGGCTATCTGCTGCTATTCTTTATGTGTCGCTGGAGTCGCGGGTTCGAATCCCATCGCCGGCATTTGCTTTTTTATGTTTTTCTTGTCCAATTCTATTTGACAGGCGTTCCTCGTGAAATGATGGCTACGGTTTTGCCCCGGACCCAAACCCGATCCACCGAAATGGGTCCGCACTAGTTTAGGAAACACTTGGCCCTGTTCGGTAGCTGAGCTTCACAAACATTGAGAAGCTGTCAAACACACTGTCTAGCAACGCAGGACGGTGATTTTAACAACACGTTGCTTGGCAACGTGGTGGGTGTTTCTAGTACTTTGTTAGGGAGATTGACGAGCTTTCGATCAATACAAACAAATTATGAGTGGTGGTGAACGTTGAGTTTTGATTTGTCATTAGGTCTCGAAAAAATACACCCCTTTGACGATAAATATTCACGATATATTGAGCTACAAACTAGTGCGGACCCATCTTTGTGATCGGGTTTGGGTCCGGGGCAAAACCGTAGCCATCATTTCACGAGGAAGCAGATTTTGCATGGCCACGTGGCGGCACGTGGCACGTGCCACGTGGCACCGACCGGCACCATCAACTGTCACTCGCCGAGCACTATCGGTGTACCAAATTTGGTGTCGCTACATCAAAATTTCCCGAAATCCGAGGACCCCCACGCGATAAAAGGTTTACCCCCTGGGGCTTTCGTTTGCCCCCCTCGGGGTCGGCAACCGCAAAGGTATTTCCGCACCCATGTGGACTACCCGCCCACCGAATTTGGTCGCCCTGCGTCCACACGTGTGGGCGGCACGTGTGGGCAAATGGATTTTGCAATGTCCCACGTGGCGGCACGTACCACGTGCCACGTGGCACCGATCGACCTATGATTGGCACCGGCACCTGGGAGCCGAACTGGCGCATCGGACGGTGCCACGCGCGTGTTGCTGTGCCTCTTCGTCAGCGAGCTGTGGCCAAACACCTCAGACAGACAAACAGACAGACAGACAGACAGACAAACATACAAAGTCACTACACCAATAGGCTGCCCCAGTATAAACCTCTGCTATTTGACTTCGTTAAAACCTACCGTTTTGACTAGTGCGGACCCATTTCGGTGGATCGGGTTTGGGTCCGGGGCAAAACCGTAGCCTTCATTTCACGAGGAAGCAGATTGTGCATGGCCACGTGACGGAACGTGGCACGTGCCACGTGGCTCCGATCGAGCGGCAATCGGCACCATCAGCTGTCACTCGTCGAGCTCTATCGGTGTACCAAATTTGGTGTCGCTACATCAAAATTTCCCGAAATCCGGGGACCCACGCGATAAAAGGTTTACCCCCTGGTGGCTTTCGTTTGCCCCCCTCGGAGTCGGCAACCCCAAAGGATTTTCCGCACCCATTTGGACTACCCACCCACCGAGTTTGGTCTCTCTGCATCCACTGGTATGGGCGGCACGTGTGGGCAAATGGATTTTGCAATGGCCCACGTTCCGGCACGTGCCACGTGCCACGTGGCACCGATCGACCGGCCACCGACACCGGCACCTGTGGGCCGAACTGGCGCATCGAACAGTGCTACGCGCGTGTTGCTGTGCCTCTTTGTCAGCGAGCTGTGGCCAAACACCTCAGGCAGACAAACAAACAAACAGACAGACATACAAAGTCACTACACCAATAGGCTGCCCCAGTATAAACCTCTGGTATTTGACTTCGTCAAAACCTACGGTTTTGACTAGTGCGGACCCATTTCGGTGGATCGGGTTTGGGTCCGGTACAAAACCGTAGCCATCATTTCACGAGGAGCGCCGACAAACATATTTGGAAAAGAAAAACATAGAAAAAGAAAATGTCATCGATGGGATTCGAACCCGCGACTCCAGCGACAAATAAAGAATAGCAGCAGATAGCCCTAACCATAATCTACCCACACATACCAAATTTGGTGCGTCTAGCTGTCATAACTCCCGAGTAGTGGCCGACCGAATTGAGGAACTCGATAAAAAAAGTTGCACGTGCTTGCCGCACGTGCTTTAGGGGCGCCACCGTTGCCAACCTACAAGGTCTTCCCGCACCCATGTGGACTACCCGCCCACCAAGTTTGGTCTCCCTGTGTCCACTGGTATGGGCTGGGCAAGCAGATTTTGCAGTGGCCACGTGGCGGCACGTGGCACGTGACACGTGGCACCGATTGAGCGGGGACCGGCACCATCATCTGTCACTCGCCGAGCTCTATCGGTGTACCAAATTTGGTGCGGCTAGCGCAAAATAAAATCTCGCATTCAGAGGACCCCTGCGATATCAGGTTAACCCCCCTAGGGGGGCAACGTGCCCCCCTCGAGGAAATCAGCCAGTATTTTTTTTCGGCACCCATGCCGACTACCCGCCCACCGAGTTTCGTCGCCCTGTGTCCACTGGTATGGGCTGGGAAAGCAGATTTTGCAATGGCCACGTGGCGGCACGTGGCACGTGCCACGTGGCACCGATCGCACGGCGACTGGGACCATCATCTGTCACTCGCTGAGCTCTATCGGTGCACCAAATTTTGTGCGGCTAGCGCAAAAAAAAATCCGGCAATCAGAGGACCCCTGGGATATCAGGTTAACCCCCCCCCCCCCCTAGGGGGGACAACGTGCCCCCCTCGAGAAAACCAGCCAATATTGTTTTTCGGCACCCATGTGGACTACCCGCCCACCGAGTTTGGTCGCCCTGCGACCACTGGTATGGGCTGGGCAAGCAGATTTTACCATGGCCACGTGTCGGCACGTGGCACGTGCCACGTGGCACCGATCGAGCGGCGACCGGCACAATCATCTGTCACTCGTCGAGCTCTATCGGTGTACCAAATTTGGTGTCGCTACATCAAAATTTCCCGAAATCCGAGGACCCCGCGTGCGTACAGGTTGACTCCCTTGGGGCTTTTGTTTACCCCCCTCGGGGTCGGCAACCCCAAAGGATGTTCCGCACCCATGTGGACTACCCGCCCACCGAATTTGGTCGCCCTGCGTCTACTGGTATGGGCGGCACGTGTTGGCAAATGGATCTTGCAGTGCCCCACGTGGCGGCACGTGGCACGTGCCACGTGGCACCGATCGACCGGCCACCGGCACCGACACCTGGGGGCCGAACTGGCGCATCGGACGGTGCCACGTGCGTGTTGCTGTGCCTCTTCGTCAGCGAGCTGTGGCCAAACGCCTCAGACAGACATACAAACATACAGACAGACAAAGTCACTACACCAACAGGCTGCCCCAGTATAAACCTCCGGTATTGGACTTTGTCAAAACCTACGGTTTTGATTAAACTGAATAATCGGAATAATCTCCCACTGCCCTGTACATGTGCTGTAGTGCAAAACGCATAGCAATTCTCATATATGGTGAAGATTTCCGTGACCTAAGAGGTCATTAACTGGCCCAGACCTAAACATCGACATATTGCCAAATAGCTTATACAACGACCAACATTTTGACGCTCACTAAATCGTTTTACTCATAACTTTGATGATGACGACGGACAGAGCAAAATTGCTGTTTTTGGACGTTGCTGATCTTGGGACATTCACTTGATCTGGAAGGTGATCCGTTGACCTAGAACCTAAACATCGCATACTATTAGATTCTTCTCATGACAGGCAACAAGCCGGTTCTTACCGAATTGCTCTATGTTGCTTGGTTTGAAGTTAATAAAGAGGGGCTGTCACCCCCGTAGGGGGAAGGTGAGAAAATGTCCCCGTAGGGCGAGGGTTTATTCACATCGTCTCAAATATAACTTTTAATCGTTGGGGTTGTTCTTAACCTCAAGCCAACCAGCTGCTGGTATACAAATCTCATTTCTAAATACAGAGTTTCACCTTCACTGTAGAAATACTTAGATGGGACTGGTGCTGCTAGGGCCAAATTCACCATCAAATAGAAACGCTTCCAATGACACAATATACCGCGGTTATTGTTGTGATGCTTGTAACTCACTGAAGATAAATCGTATTACGAAAAAGCATGTGAATAACAAGAACCTTTGCTAATACTATGTTATCACATCCAAACATGTGCATGGATCCCAAAACGGAACCCGGGATCTGATCCCAGTGATCTCGATCCGGGATCCACTGAGATCATAGATCCACACTCTCAGTTTTGCCTGGGAGCCACTTAGATCATAGATCCAACCTTATATTTTTGACGTGGGATCCACGAGAATAGGGATCTAACTTTATATTTTTGCCGTGGGATCCACGGGATCATATATCTAACATGGTATTTTTGCCGTAGGACCAACTGGGATCATAGATCCAGACCAAGGAAAGACCCCGTGGGATCCAGCAGATCCAGGATATATTAATAAATGGCAGCTGTACAAACAAAACATTCAAATCAATGTGAAAGGAAAGTTAAAAGCTAAAGCAGCTTCAAAATGTAATATGTAAAAATAATATACTTCTTAAAAATCATACCAATACCAATTACCAATACACAATTCATGGTGGCAGCATGCTGCATCAAATACTTTCATCAACCAAAACGTACCTCCTCAAATCAAATATTCTAAAAATCTGAAACCAGTGAACACGGAAGACTTTTAAATCCAAACCCAATCTTGGAATGTTTCAATCAAGTCCGTGTATATCAATATAAGTGGATAACTGGTTGCAATGTCAGAAGTTCAATGTCGAATGCTTTCAATGTCAGTCATGATATCCACATCAGATCTCAAGCACTGTGTTTGTCCTATGAGTCCTATGAGCCTGTTTAGTCCTATGACGTCATGCATTTTGGCCAATTGGAGTGCGGGAGCAAATGTATAAATGAATATAGATGTTGGCGTTCTCTGTTATGCCATACGACATGTCGTCAAATAATTATCGACACCAGTCATGAACCAGGCCACAATACCAAGAAGTGAACAAGAATAAATGCATGTAAAGGCACCGGCTAAAGAGAACGCAAGTGTAATTTATTATCGAACGCCATTACGCCATCAACTAGTGATTTTTTTGTAGGTACTTTGTACCTCTGACGTTAACTGTTGTCTCGGCGTCCGGCGACGAAGCTTTTCGAAATAATTTGTGACTGATTTCCAAGGTGTCACATGCAAAAAAACGAACCAGGTGGCAGGCACTGTAGAGGTGTTCAACCATCAGCAGCTCTATAGTAGCTCAATAGTAGTCAGCTGTTGTAACCACTTCCATCCTTCTTAACTGGTTGGAAGTGGTTCCAACAGCTGACTGCGTTAATGTTAAAGGCCGTAGTGAATATTTGCTTATCGAGATTGTGGGAGAATGGCGTTCGATTATGTGACGAGAAGTTGTTTAATGGGTAATGTGGATTTTTCCTCATTTTCCCACCTAACATACTAATTTATAAATGACAAACCACCTCGGAATTAGGTATTTGAGTAGTTATCAGTTAACCATAACACAATCGCATTGCTCCAATGACGTAACCAATGAATTTTCCTCTTGTTCAATACAATTTGTTAAACATTGAAGAAACGACAAAAACGTAACGAAAGACATTGTCAACCTAAGGTTAATAATAATGTAAAATATTGAGCTTACTCGTCACCTAACACCGTAATATGAACTGAAATCGACGCCACCAAAAGCTGACGTTGCTTATGTTTTTGTGAATGTAACATCTGCGTCATAACCGCCTCTTAATATTCAAACGTCAATTGTGACGTTGCTTGTTTTTACTGAATGCATGTTTTCGGTGATAAAAATGAGGAAAAAATCCACATTACCCATGTAACAAGTTTTCATCACATAATCGAAAGTAATTCTCCAACAATCTAGATAAGAAATATTCCCTAAGGCCTTTAACATTAGCGCAGTCAGCTGTTGGAACCACTTCCAACCAGTGAAGTCAGAGTAAAGAGCTATATTTTGAACGTTTCTGCTTTAACACAATTACGTAATAAGATGGACATAAGTCGTCACCCGTAGGATAGAAACTGGCAGTCTTCAATGCTGTCAGTTTCTATCCTACGGATAATTATTGTAAATGTCTTCTAAGAAGAAAAAGGAGATATTTGTTTTCTCGGTTAAAAAAAATATTTCGTGGTATCAAAGGAAAATTAAATGCCAAATAGAAGTTCTTAATATGGTAGCAACTTTTCAACCTTTATTTGGCGCAACTGCGTCACATTTGATCTAGTGAGCCGGAAGCACAAACATTTTTTGTTTGTTTCTCATATGAGTGGGAATCGGAATATCTCGATGCATGTGTTAATTTGTGAACGGAAGATACCGGAACATATTTCTTCTAAAGGTGTTAGTGATTTTGATTTGAGAATCATAACCAGCAATTGAGCCCTATTCTTACGATGTTGATGTGAAACAGTGAGTTGAAAAAACTTGCATCAGAATAAAATGAGATAGGTTGGTTTTGGTAAAATAAAAATGCAGGCGGCAGTGAATTGCGGGCAATTATTTAGAAAATATTACAGGCCAACTATATTTTGTTCATATTTGTGATTAAGTTCAGAAACAACGTGAACAACGTTATTGTGAGGTTCTGAAGCAACATGTTGATGTCAATGTTATTGTTATGGGGTAAACTTATCATAACCGGACACATTCGAACTCCTGACTTTTTCAGACTTTTAATACCATTATGAATCAAGGAGGTTAACTTTTGAGAGACTGATGTATTTTGAGATAACTTTTGATGATCCAAGATTGTAATCAATGTTGGCTCATGAGTCATGAATGTATTGTGGTTTTACCATGGGATCAAATGGGATCCTTAAAAAACA
>JAXIVJ010019764.1:0-17502 GCA_036785665.1 Chirona hameri | reverse complement strand
AAACCGGTCGTACCTGTCTATGATGTTCGCAGGCATTACTGCTCTGTTATGGCTCTGTTAAAAATGCAGTCAATGTCCATTTTATATCAAATCTGTGAATCAAATTAATTAATTATTAAAAAAATATAGGCAGAAGAATTGTTTGCGCCGCTTCGAGGACGAAACAAACAAATTCCACAACTTGCCGTTAGTAACGATGTTTACTTGCCGTTAGTAACGATACCCGTTAGTGACATATTTCAATAACTGAGTATTTTCCTTCTGTTACCAATTGTCTAAGGTTTCTCGGTTTACTTCTGGGATTTGAGAGGCTTCTCTCTGGTTATAGCCACTTATAATGGAGTTGTGAGGGCATCAGTTTGCCAGGCGCCCTTCGCTCAGTTCTTCGTGTGTATTATTTTCTCTGCTGCGGACCGGAGTTCCCGTGGCCCGAACACGATGAAGTAGCTGCGTCCGAAGCAGGATCTAGCGACTGTACAGCACGGAAACGCGGAACTCTCGCCAGTCGCCAGTATCGCCGCAGCAATGATTCCGTGCTGAAACAGTTGATAAGCAATAGCATGTAGGCCGGCGGAGTGGTTTGAGTGGTTTTTCCTGACATTTAAGTTTGCACTGTCTCTATACTTTTGACGTGGATGTGTGGTTTTTAACTTTGCATCCATCTTAACTAGAGATGCACAAATTTCCCCAAAAAAAAACAGGAACACCGCCACCGCTCATTACATGAGTTGGGACCGGCATCAAGGCCGGCACATGTGGCAGCACCCGCCAGGCCCGGCACGCGGCAGCTAGGAATCTGGGTGTATACTTCATTCTACACTTAAAATCTTTTAACAGGAATATTTATAGTTTGCACCATTTTAACACACACCACGTTGAAACACCAATGGATAATGGATATATATGGACCATTGAGTAAATAAATCCCACAAAAGTCGGAACTTGAGATAAATAATCAACAACAGACTAACAGGAGAGTGGAACAGGTCAAGGTGAGTAGACTTCTTTCATCTTTGGTGGTTTGCAAAAATAAAAAGCATGATAGGATCACGCAAGTACAAACGAGCAGCTTAAAATAAGTTTTTAAAAAATGGTTATGTATTAAGTATGCACTCATCGCTCAGCATCACACAATGCAATGTTTGGGTTGCAATTGTAATAGCTTCTACAAACAAGGTTGAGGTACGTAACCTACTACTTATTTGATCAATGTTGACATGGACTAGTAAATAATAAATATACTTCACAGGATAATGGGGAAAAGGCAAGTTTTCCTGGACATTTAGAATGACAAACGTACTAAAAACATTGGGAGTGACAATCATATGACAAAAATAAACAAATCAATCAGTCTTAAATTTCAGTGTCCTCGGTTTCCTCACTATCCAAGCCAAGATATCTATAACTAACATCCAAGCCAGCCACACGAACGGAGCCATTCTTATACGGCCTTGGCTCAGATTTATACAGACCTTGGGCACAGAGAAACAAAGCTACTTCAAGGCCAAGGCCGTACAACTGCCCTGGTGCAACTTCACTGCTGCGCCTAATGGCGGCTGAAGTATTTGACAATTGCGAATCGTTGAGCTCAAAACGGCGCACACCATTATGTGCGCCCCCGAAATCCCGTCACCATAATCCCGTCACCGAAATGACTAACCTTATCACCATAAATGACTTAAAACCACCAAAATGAAAATGTCCTAACATATTGAGGATGTTGGCTGATGGACTTTTTTAAAAACTTGAACAGGCCCCAAAGGTTAGGATTTTATATTACAGCTTATTTTTTAATACGAACATGAACAATTGTCTTCACGCAATTCTGAGGCGTCGCGATTCTGAGGTGTGAAGTTGTGAATATCTGTCAAAGTGACACATTCGCGAATATCGATTTGCTGCTGAATGGACACACGTGATTCTCTTACGGCCCAGGCCTGACGAATTCGTCACAAATGTGACGCATCAAAACACATTTGTTTGGAATGTATGGTTGGAATTGGGGTTTGGAAAGTGTTGTTGGGGAGGGTGTCACGTGGAATTATGCAAGGCCATATATAAATTATGGAGCTATTGTGATAAGAAGTTGAAGTGGAACTAGACAGGTTTGCATTCTGGGATAAGGTCTTAGGCCACTTAAGATTTCTTTGCAAAATGTTTTTTTTTTGTGTTGGGCAATCTTTCCACCTTTATAATTGTAATTGCATAAAATACAATATTTGTTCACTACCAAAACTACCAATGATATGACTTGAATATGTCCTTTCTCATGTGGAACTAAATAGTAAATGTGTATCAATACATATTCTCAGTAATATGTATTTACAATAGTATTAACAATAATTATTAGCATATAGGTAGGTGGTTTTATTCCATAGGTACTTGTTATTTGTTATACAAAATATTTTGGGGTGACCTGGGGCAATGGGATGACTAAATATAAAATTGTATGCTCTTCCCCACCCCACCTAATTACTAGTGATGACAGTGGAATATGATTTGGGGTGGTTGTTTCTGTTTGACTGCACTCGCTTCTCACACTGCTGCAGTTACTGAGCTGATGAATTGATCATGAATTGACCCTGTAATTTGATTTATTAAGTTTCACTGGTGTGTCCACTCCTTACTAGGTTATACTAGTTATCACTTTTAATTTGTAAGCTGTAACATTGCTATTTATTATAATGGTGTTTTACTGTTGTATATCTGTTTTCTTCTCAATTTATCATGATCTTTAAGCATGTATGTTCTGACTTCTGCCAATATTTATTTCTATTTTTTTTTTTAAATTTAATTGATAACTTGTGCTGAGCCCTGCATGAGACCGGCAAGCCTGAGTTCAGACACAGCTTCAGGCACGCCGGGCCTGAATTTGGGCCCAGCGCCAGCTCCGTGGTCCTGAAATTTGCAACTCTAATCTTAACCTGTTTCTGCTGGAATAAACCGTCTTGCATGGAAAGGCGCTGAGATCGTGAATACAAATACAAATACAAAATGACGGGAACACGATGAACCATATTTATTCTATTATATCTGAACTCAGAAAATCCCCAAATCAAACAGTAATAAGGGATGTCCAGTGCAGCAGTTAGTATAGCAGCGACTGTGCTGTGTATATCGGGGTAACAGCTACCCAGATCATAATGAATTACTAGAATAATGACTCGAATCAGTAGGTTTTCTCTGTGATGGACTCCGATTTGGCGTGACGTGATTATGGTCTTTCCATGCACATCCAAATCCTTCCAAACAGGAAAAATTCACCACCGATGCCACTTGCCAGAATGGTTCTTTTGTTGCTTTTTGGTAGCAGGTCGCGGTGGTACCTGTGCCAGACTGGCGCGCAGGGCGTCCGCTCGTGGGCTCTGGGATCTTGCTGCACCCTAATCCTGTTTTGGACTCCCCTTGAATGTCTTGGTCGGTGAATAGAACAGGGAATAAGGCCTATATTACGCAGCATGTATAATGTAATACTGAACAGGGAAAACTTGGACAGGGTGGTAATGATAGCTTTCTTATGCCTTAATATCTTCACAAGTTAGCATCAATTTTAGAACCCACATATGAGTTAATCCTTGGCCTTACCGATTGCACGAGTATGTGTATAATGAGACTGAGAGTTGCATCATTTTTTTTTTAATAAAAAAAATTATGCGAACAGGCCCAGTATCCTAGCATTGGGAAATTTGGGTGAAAACGACACCCTATGGATTCTATTTTTCCACTCATTTCACCGATTTTTACTGTGAATTTTCCACTCCTTATTTCAAAATGTATTGGATAATTGGAACCCTGTTACTGATGTATGGATGTAATGATTGGACAGCCTGTGTAGTGAAAGACAGGGCATAGGTGTCCTATAACTAATTGTAGTGAGCGGGTAATTGGATATTGATAAAGCCAAGTACATGTTTTTTGGTTGAATTTTCCACTCTTTATGCTTATTTTTAGCCAGAATTTTCCACTCCGCACCCCAGCTCCAAAGCAATCCTAGGACCCTGAACAGGCCTTAAATGAAGGTATGACCTTTGTTATTTTATTTTTCTCGGCATTATCTTATGACCCTGGTGAGGCAAAAAATTGATGAAATATCCGTTTAAAAATAAGTTAATAACTTTAATTAACAAGAAATTGTTGTGCAAGTACTTGAGAATAGTGAAGTGCGTCATCTCTGGCGCTTTTGTTCCTGTCGTTTTTTGGGTTAATTAGACAGCGGTAACGTTAAACAAAGAATATCATGCACTAAATACCCAGGACGGTGGGAGAAAACTAAAACGCCGATTTAGGCTCGTTGTGGTTAAATGTTAATTGTTTGCTTATCTATGCGAAGATTGTATTTACAGTTATTGTGACCAGTGGCGTGCGCAGAAATTCACAAAGGACCAGGTCATCATTGCCTTGAGGGACGCCGCCGCCACCCGATCGACAGGGGCGCCACCAATATCGGCGAAAATGATGCAGGGAGGGGGGGCTCTCCTTTCGCACGTGCTCATCGTGCCTTTAACATTTTGTTGGGCGTCGTCACTGACCGGAGGGGCGCCGTCACTAGCGGGAGGGGCGCCATCACTGGCCGGAGGAGCGCCGTCACTGACCAGAGGGGCGCCGTCACTCGCGGGAGGGGCGTTGTCACTGGCCGGAGGGGCGCCGTCACCTGGCCAGAAGGGCGCCTTCACTGGCCGGAGGGGGCGCCGTCACTGGTCGGAGAGGTGCCGTCGCTGGCCGGAGGGGCGCTGTCACGGGCCGGAGAGGCGCCGTCTATGGCAGGAGGCGCCCTCGCTGGCCGGGGGCGCCGTCACTGGTGGCCGGGGGAGCATCCTCACTGGCCGTGGTGGCGCCGTCACTGGCCGGAGGGGCGCCGTTACTGATCGGAGGGGTGACAGCTTTGCATGGGCGCCTCGGGTCCCAAGGATCAGGTCATGCCCTGAATGACCGTATACTCGGTACGCCACTGATTGTGGGGTTTGCAATACATTTTTCCTTGAGGTGAAAAACAGCTGTAGTTTGAACACAACTTATCTACAATTTTGGAGTGGTCATCTGTGACGCTTTCTTTTTACTACGGACCTATGTTACACACTTGTGCCATTGCTCATCCGTAGCAACTAGCAAGTGCCTAATGGTTCGACGCCAAGGCTCCTTTAATTAATGGTGCACGTTGCATTGCATTGCAATATTGTTGTTTTGATCAAGAATACTTATTATGATATAAAATAGTTAAACAAATCCTCATCATTGTTTTGTAAAGCCAAGGTAGGACATTGATGTAATTTAGCACAATTTCAATTGCAGCAATTTAAAAAGAAGCCGATGTATAAATGCTCACGTCGTGCTGTCTGTTGTAAGTAATTTCCCTTCCCTGGAGTACCTACATTTCCCATAACATATTTAACACCACTTCCCGGTCACTTATTTAGGAGATGCGACATTGCGCAACGAAAGATATATGGCATAGGGCACAATACAATGGTAATTTGCCAATTTGCTGTGATAATCGTTCAAAGTTTCGGAAGTGCTGAGATAATTAACTTACTTGGCAGTGACCGATATCGCATAATGCTCATTCCTGCTTATAGTCATGCCATGTTGCATGCCACATTCTATCGCCACTCTTTTAGTCTGCAACTCTAATTTTCCATGAATTGGGCCCGATGTTGTAAGCATGTTTAATTGAGCTCATTTGATACGATTAGCGTCGTCTGCCGACTGCCGTCTGCCGTCTGCCGTCTGCCGTCTGTCGTCTGCCGTCTGCCGTCTGCCGTCTGCCGTCTGCCGTCTGCCGTCTGCCGCTGCTGCTGATCCACGGTGTGATAATGGCGCCAACGTCTGCCGTCTGCCGCTGCTGAGTTCTGCTGGTGATCCACGGTGTGATAATGGCGCCAACGTCTGCCGTCTGCCGCCGCTGAGTGCTGGTGATCCACGGTGTGATAATGGCGCCAACGTCTGCCGTCTGCCGCTGCTGAGTGCTGGTGATCCACGGTGTGATAATGGCGCCAACGTCTGCCGTCTGCCGCTGCTGAGTGCTGGTGATCCACGGTGTGATAATGGCGCCAACGTCTGCCGTCTGCCGCTGCTGAGTTCTGCTGGTGATCCACGGTGTGATAATGGCGCCAACGTCTGCTGTCTGCCGCTGCTGAGTGCTGGTGATCCACGGTGTGATAATGGCGCCAACGTCTGCCGTCTGCCGCTGCTGAGTTCTGCTGGTGATCCACGGTGTGATAATGGCGCCAACGTCTGCCGTCTGCCGCTGCTGGTGATCCACGGTGTGATAATGGCGCCAACGTCTGCCGTCTGCCGTCTGCTGCTGATCCACGGTGTGATAATGGCGCCAACGTCTGCCGAGTGCGTGCTGACAGCCGTTACTGAGGTGTGGTCGGCTGCGTCCCTCAGGCGTGCCCTGCGTGACGGCGGCACATTGTGTCCGACACTCAGCAGCAGCTGGCGAGGCGGCCCGCGCACCTCCTCATTAACACCGGCCGACACCCTCTCCATGTCCGATCACACGACACCAAAGGCGCCGGCCCCCCCACTAAACGCCCCATTTATACTGTCCAGAGCGCAATTTGCGACAATTTATTAGGACAGGTCCTGAAAGCGGAGCATTTGCATACGGCGGCGGCCCGGTTGTTATCATTTTGGAGTTATGGTCTCGGCCATTATGTTGCTCTGTAATTAAATAGAACTGCCATTTCCTCTCGCATCCAATTCAGACCGCAAACAACTCGCCTCTTTTTGTGCTCACCGCCCCCCCCCCCCCCCCCCTGCTAAACGTCGTTACGCTGCGCGCGGCCGCCAGCGAATGAGAAAAGTGGAATTATCCTCGCCGCGAGCACAGGCGTTACTTCCGTTTTGCCATTCAGCCTCGCTGAAAGCGGACCGGCGTGCAATAGGTGTGAGGCCCCGCCGTCCGCGGCCGGCCGACCAATCAGCGCGCTCCGTCCGTCCGGTGGGCGGAGCCTGACGACGGCCGGCCGCCGGCGGGCATCCTGCCTCCATAAATACCGGCATTACAGGCCGCCGTCAAATTTGTTCATATTTAGGGTGCAGCTGTGACTGCGCCCGGCGTAAGTCATCATATGCGAGTCGACAGCGCGGTAGACGGCTTTGTGACGGCCTGTGCGGCGGCCAGGGGCGGTCCGGTTCTGGGCGATAATTTATCGCCTGGTTGGCCGGTCGGCGCGGCGGCGGCGGCGGTGGTGGATCTCGCGACCGATATCGGCCAACAGATGGGCCCGCCGCCAACCGGCGCCCGCCGCCCTCGGTCACAGGATAATCAGGTGCAAATGCGGCATATATCGCCGGCCAGATAGCATCTGCGCCGCAGACGCTGAGGCAAGGCGTCGATTTTACCGAGCACGCTTTATCTGCACGGTTTTATGGACATGGCGTGCTCAAGTCATCGCCGGGGAGACGATGCATCACCGAGGAAACTCGCCAATAAATAACCAGCATTGGAAACCCCCAGGGAGTGAGTGGGCGAGAGAGGACTTGACCCAATTTATAGACCCGGCCAGGGACGGGGAGCAGCAGCGGCGGCCAAGCAATCTCTCGCGTTGGCTTCCTTCCTGCGGGGACTACTAAGTGTCTGAATCAGCGGGGGCGCGTGAGGTGCGTCACGTGGCGTCACGCGGCGGCGGCTGCAGGCGGCAGGCATTTCCGTCCGCCGCCGAGTTGACGGCCCGTATATTTGGCCGACACGACGGGAGGCCTTCGTTCCCGGTGAGGCGGCAGCGTGTGAGAGGGAAGCAGCAGCTCCGGCACCGGCGGAATGGCTCCGGTGGTAGCCCTGATGCCGAGTGCCGTCTGCGGCCAGTGCAAAGCGACGCCTGCAGTTATGGAGTCGAAGAAATGTCGATTTGATTGATTGGGTTCCCAAAGAATCGATCAAATAAGATGCTTCTTCGGTTGGAAGGTGCTAAGGTTGTACAAGGCGAGGACGCTCAAGTGGTTTTGAGCTCTTCGTCCTGCCGTGAGCCATCTGAGGCTCTTCTCCTCGTCCTGCCGTGAGCCGTCTGAGGCTCTTCTCTTCGTCCTGCCGTGAGCCATCTGAGGCTCTTCTCTTCGTCCTGCCGTGAGCCGTCTGAGGCTCTTCTCTTCGTCCTGCCATGAGCCGTCTGAGGCTCTTCTCTTCGTCCTGCCATGAGCCGTCTGAGGCTCTTCTCTTCGTCCTGCCGTGAGCCATCTGAGGCTCTTCTCTTCGTCCTGCCGTGAGCCGTCTGATGCTCTTCTCTTCGTCCTGCCGTGAGCCGTCTGAGGCTCTTCTCTTCGTCCTGCCGTGAGCCGTCTGAGGCTCTTCTCTTCGTCCTGCCGTGAGCCATCTGAGGCTCTTCTCTTCGTCCTGCCGTGAGCCGTCTGAGGCTCTTCTCTTCGTCCTGCCGTGAGCCATCTGAGGCTCTTCTCTTCGTCCTGCCGTGAGCCATCTGAGGCTCTTCTCTTCGTCCTGCCGTGAGCCATCTGAGGCTCTTCTCTTCGTCCTGCCGTGAGCCATCTGAGGCTCTTCTCTTCGTCCTGCCGTGAGCCATCTGAGGCTCTTCTCTTCGTCCTGCCGTGAGCCATCTGAGGCTCTTCTCTTCGTCCTGCCGTGAGCCATCTGAGGCTCTTCTCTTCGTCCTGCCGTGAGCCATCTGAGGCTCTTCTCTTCGTCCTGCCGTGAGCCGTCTGATGCTCTTCTCTTCGTCCTGCCGTGAGCCGTCTGAGGCTCTTCTCTTCGTCCTGCCGTGAGCCATCTGAGGCTCTTCTCTTCGTCCTGCCGTGAGCCATCTGAGGCTCTTCTCTTCGTCCTGCCGTGAGCCATCTGAGGCTCTTCTCTTCGTCCTGCCGTGAGCCATCTGAGGCTCTTCTCTTCGTCCTGCCGTGAGCCGTCTGAGGCTCTTCTCTTCGTCCTGCCGTGAGCCATCTGAGGCTCTTCTCTTCGTCCTGCCGTGAGCCGTCTGAGGGTCTTCTCTTCGTCCTGCCGTGAGCCATCTGAGGCTCTTCTCTTCGTCCTGCCGTGAGCCATCTGAGGCTCTTCTCTTCGTCCTGCCGTGAGCCGTCTGATGCTCTTTGTTATATGCAAAGTCAAACATAATGACACATCAATTCAGTTGGCTCCTGACCCAAGCGTGGCAGATGTATGGAAAATTAGAGAAATACATTATTGAAGATTGAAGAATGCACACCATTTATTGAAGAATGCACACTTGTTTACCCATCCGAGAATCGACACAAATTTTCTCAGGAATGTCACACTCTGAGCTGGTTAACAGCAATCAGTGATCTGTCAATTCATGCACGCTCTGGTGCTTTGTAACGACTGCGATAAAAGCGTTATGTTCAGCTTCAGTTTTCAAGTTACCAATACCAATAGGTTCCTTTTGAGATAACATTCCCTTCCTGCTGCCATTCCCGTCCTTGTCGGCTGGCAAAGGTCTTTTACACTTGGTGTACGGTTTGTTTCCTCCACGATTGGTGGAAGAATGCCCCAACTCTGTTTTGCTACCGCATGGATTTTAGCAAGTTATTGCGCTGATGGGATATTTTAGCTGGCCCAAGTAAAGAAATATATCCAGTATTTTTTATTTATTTAGAAAACTAAACGTCGACTCATGGTTGTCAGTGCTGTTGACGTCACCGCACCGCTGGCACGTGCTTTTAATAGTGTTGGCTTGAAATTGCTGCGCTGAGGAGCTTGGCATAGACCTGATGTTTACATTGTTGATGAATAAGACTAAATATTTTCGTAACGTTTAAAATATATAAAAAAATTGAACCAGCGCCTTGCTAAGGATTATCGTCCCAGCAGTGGCGGATCCAAGGGGGGGGCACGGGGTCATGACCCCCTTGGGGCCCAGGGGCATCACCGGCCTATCAGGGGCACCAGCGCAATCACAGTTTTTTTAAAAACAATAACGTTTATTTTCGTGATGGCGATAGTAAATACTATAATAAATACTATATAAATCGATAGTAAAATACAAATTGTCCCTCTTGGTATATAGTTGATATCCAGCGGCACCACCACGCCGGTGTACCAGGGGCACCACCAGCCAGAGGCGGATCCAGGGGGGGGGGAGGGGGAATGGGCAATTCCCCCCCCCAAACGAAAAGTCGGGGGGGCAAAGGTATGTCCCCCCCCCCAAGTCGGAGTAAAAGTTGCCATTTTTATCTTTCTAAAATGCATTATAGCTGTTTTTAGCAACTACAATTTGCTATAAAAAAGAGAACAAAAATGCACATACAATTTGTGTATAATTAATAGCGAAGTAAAGCCGAGCGACTGTAATAGGTCTGTTACGTTATGCTTCGGAAAGATGTGAATATTTGCGTTGTGACAATCCCTGGCATATCCGTCCAACTGTTGTCGTTACATGGTCAGTATAGATCCAGGAAATCTTGAAAAATATGGTCCAGACTACGTGCAGCACCATTCAAGAGATGTAGTGTACCGAGTTGCAATTGGTAACGTTTCTCGCTGTTATCAACGCTGGCATTTACTCTACTCGCTGCAAGCTGAAATATCCCGATACTGGCAATGTATTCGGATTGCGAGCCTACGCACCATTGCTACACCACTGTTGTCACTGTCGTTATATTTTGCATCAAATGCCAGTACGCAGGTATGGATTTACTGCATCTCTTATGGCGTGTATTGCTATCTGACATTGTCTTGTCCTCCCATCCTTTCTATATATAGCGATTTCCTTTCAGTACGAGCACGTTGTATACAACTCCGCAAGAGAATGTTTTGTCTTACCATTGTCAGTAGGATAATCAAACGGCCGCTGACGAGCCGTCTCCAAAGATGAATTTGTAATACCCTCATTCGTAACGCTTTGGTTCTCCACAGCATGCGGACACGTGCATGACCGCCGGCCGTGGCACAGAGCAGCTGCAGCCTGCTCTGATATTTTGTGATCCGCGCCCTTCAACCTACTCCGTCCTCTCGGCTCTCATCTCAAGTCGTCCTGGGTATGCACCCTACCAGCATGCACGGATGTTATAAATTGATGTTATTGAAGCTGGAAATGTGCACTTTCTCGTTTTTCACATTTTGTTTGGACGATCTAATCACATCCTTGCCAGCTGCCACTGGATCAGCATGCATCTGGTTTGTGCGCTTTACCGATTAACGCCAACCGTCACCAAACATATGGAAAGAGTGAAATTGGAACCTCAAACGCATTCACATTCAGCCATTTTTAGGACATCCAGCCGGGACAGTAGTTGTGGTACGAAGAGTTCCATGCCAAATCCTTCGGTGAATATTTTACACAAATACATTCATATATATATATATATATATATATATATATATATATATATATATATATATATATATATATATATATATATATATATATATATATATATATATATATATATATATATATATATATATATATATATATATACATATACATATACATATACATATACATATACATATACATATACATATACATATACATATACATATACATATACATATACATATACATATACATATACATATACACATACACATACACATACATATACATATACATATACATATACATATATATATATATATATATATATATATATATATATATATACATATACATATGTATATGCATATACATATACATATACATTTATATTTACATATATATATATATATATATATATATATATATATATATATATATATATATATATATATATATATATATATATATACATATATATATATATATATATATATATATATATATATATATATATATATATATATATATATATATATATATATATATATATATATATATATATATATATATATATATATGACACAGGAAAGCAAACACATAGGTGTACGCGTTTCGTCATAAAAGACTTCATCAGCACCGTATGCACACAAGATGAAATAATGCACACACGCAAGAAAAGCTATACATCACAGTTTCAATCTTTTCGAATTAGTATATGAATGTTCTAGAAGAATGTGATATGTTAAGTCAGACACCTCCTTCGTGACCTTTTGTCTTGCTTTAAATTCCTGTAGCTTTTATTAACACAACCTAATATAATAACATGTCTCAAATAATGTCACAATTAAGTTCTAACGCAAATAATAAGAAACGTCAAACTGTGCTTATTTATTAAACTCTTTGCTGTCTTTGATACTGAATACTGCCGCTGATTTTTCCCATTTTATCAACCCGGCCCTAGTATTAATCGTGTCGTTCGTTGCAATACATGCTGCTTCGGTTGCTTTTCTATTCCTTTTAGTCAAATTTACACTAGATAAAATGAGATTCTCTGACGACCCGACCCCCCCCCCCCCCCCCCACCCCACCCGGTCAACAACATTGAGAAAAATCCTGGCTATGTGCCTGCTGAAGGCCAAAAAGTCCCCCCCCCAACTAAGCGGCTGGATCCGCCCCTGCCACCAGCTGGTGCCTGTTATTGTATTTGTCTATCGTCGTCTATTGGTCTCTGTGTAAAATATGGCTGGTGGTGCGGTCTGTCCGGCGCCACCAGCTAAGCTCATATACTACACATTTATTTTCGAATGTAGCCATGAAGTGTGACTCAGGTATAGGAAGATGTGCCTCATATATACTCATAAATACACATCTTTTATCGTGCTAACACCCATACATCTTATTTTTATTAAGTAGAACATATTGTTTTCTTCCTGAACTAAACGTTATGAGCTGATGTGCAACTTCAAAGTAGTAATTATAGTCTTAGTAGGTAATCAATTGCAGATTACAGCTCAGTGCGCAAAACAAATGACGTGTAAATGGGTTGTAATTGCAGGCTAGCTTGAATTGTTTGGATGGAGTGGGCAATGTCATTTCGCAGAAATGGCCAAACTTTTTACATTGTTTGTATATAAACGTTTGAGTTTCAATCCTGGCAGGACAGTTGATACACATATTTTGGCTGAAATTGAAACCCAGTGGATTTGCTGTGTAATGTCTAAGCAGAGGCCCGTGAACGATTTGAAACCTGGGTGGCAAACAGTATGTGGCAAGCCTCCCCATTTTTTTCCGCGGTTGTCGGTCACTTCCTTTCAGCTACACAGTGTACGAAACTGACTGACTTATTGATTTAACTTTGAAATGATTCCACCAGGACTCGTTTTGGAACCTGAATGGTTCAATCACCGTTCGATTCATGTCGGAGTTTTAAAGTCAATTCATTCTGATTCAAAGAATATAAGCATTCCGAGAATAATGTATGATTACATTCGATTATATTAGCATGAGTGCCCTGCACTGGCAGATCCAGGGGGGGGGGGGGGGCAGGGGCAAAAGCCCACCTGCATCCCACGCTGGATAGGGGGCGGCAATATAAATTAGCCCCACCCCCCCCCCCCCCAAAAAAAAAACATCCTCTGGAACTGGCGATGAAAAATGGGTACTGACTGCGAAAAATAACCTTTTGCGACAAAATAAAAATCGTTGTTTTTTCCTCGTTCGTGTTTCCTCTATTGTGAAGCATTTTGGTAGCAGGAGGGAAAGTGGCGCGTGCATATTTGGAAATGTCGAATACAAAATCTAAACCCATCATACTTAATTAAGTAGCCATAAGTCAGCCAAAACTGAAGATATTGCTTTGAAATTCGGTGTGGGTATTGTCTATACTTCGTTCTCCAATATATATTCCGGTTTTTGGAACATGTTTGGAAATTGTATTTGGTGGATTTTGTCTCCAATTTTTTCTTCTTCATAAAATCATATAAAATATCAAATCATATGAAAAGGCCGGCTATGTATTGGAGAACCAAGTATGGACGATGCCCAAACCAAATGCCAAAGCAATATCTTGAGCGTTGACTGACTTAAGACTCCCTAAGCAGTGGCGTACGCAGAAATTCACAAAGGACCAGGTCATTGCCTTGAGGGGCGCCACCCGATCAACAGGGCCGCCACCAATATTGCCGATTTTTTGCAGGTGGGGGTGGGGGGGGGGGCATCTCCGCCACTGTCCCTAAGTATGATGGGCCTTGACTTTATATTCGACATTTCCAAATATGTGTGGCGGGTCTGGCGCTATTTTCGATCTCGAGCGATTCCTATAAACAACGTAAGTTCAAAAACGTCTCGTTTTGGCGCCAAAGTTTATAGCGCTGAATACGGTGCGTGGAACGCATTTCGACAGTATTTGAGGAATTGTGACTGGGATTTGGGTATCGTTGTTTTCCTTTTCCCTGTAGACATGTAGCTAAATAAAATTCACACTTTAATAATGTGTAGGTAAAGTTAATATTTTTCATTGTCAAGGTTATTTTAAATTACTATAGCTTGGGATGGCTACTTTGGCGTCAGGTCATATCCAGACTCAAGTAATTTCAGGTAGCAATTTTAAATCTGACACCCATTTTGCACCATACTTAGGTACTTATCCCGGTGCATTTTATGGGTGCTATGAGTAGAGGTCTCACAATTTTTAGCATTTCCAAATAGTCAAGATCAGGCTCAGCATGAACTCAGCTACACACAAAAAAATGTTTGAAAGCGACAGAAGAGGTAAAATTGGGTTTGTCTGGTTTTTACCACTAGCGAATCCAGAGGAGTGGGGGCATTAGGGTCAAATGCCCCCCCCCCCCCCGCCACACACACACACAGGAGCATGGCGGGCATTCAATACAAGGATGTCCCCCGCCCTGCGTGTTCCTGCATTGGCTGTAAGAAGTGATATTAGGAAGAAGAAAAATCCCCCCGGTCAATGACTCGCTTTGAGAACCCGACACCACCCCCCTCAACGATTTTTCGCGCTGACAACCCGACTCCACCCTCCCCCCGGTCAACAACTTTTCGCTGCTGAAGCGGAGCGAAATTTTAGCCCCCCCCCCCCCCCCCCCACCACCATTCTCGGACCCTGGATCCGCCAGTGGTTGTTTCCTGAATCTGAATTGAAGAGGATTCAGCATAATATTTGCTTTTAAAAAGGAAAAATTATATAGTATTTGCGCCCTGCTGAAGGTGGCAGAATCTCCTCCCCACCCCCTTCCCGGATTTTCTGAATAACTTGAAAACAATGACAAAACAATGAAATATCGATGAAACATCAGTCATGTCATGTCATTTTTGGTGGAAAAACAATAAATGTTTGAAAAATCGCATACAGTCGAGTTTTGTCGCAAATTGCAAATACAAAATGCAAAAAGCAAGGAAATGATATTCAAAATGTCTATCGCGGATTTGCGAAATTTTGAGTTTTTGACTCCCAATTTTGTTTTTGTCGAAAACTTATTTGTCGTTGTTTTACAACATACAACATTCTGTACTGTTTTAATTATGTGGGCCCCTCGTGGGCCCTACAAGGGCCCTCTGATTCCATTTGCTCCCCCCCCCCTGGGCGAAATCCTCCCTACGCCCCTGGCTGTATACGAATTTTCAGCCACATCAACCGAGCAGTTGGGAAGAAACAAGCCTCTGAAAACCATGGCTAAGGTCGGGCTGCTCATACGTATATTTTTTCCTTTCCCTTTTGTTAGCGAGCAAACGCGCCTCTGCCGCCCCCGCCGTTGGATGCTCTCCCTGTCGCCATTTTATGGCATCACGCATACGATATTTCATTTATTACGACCACGTGTCCGATGTCCCGGTTCCCGCGACCACGTGTGATGTCACGCACGATGGCCGGGACGACGCCACGACACGCTGACAGTCGACCACCAGACTCCGCCGACGCGGCCCAGATTCCTTTACTAATACGCGGCTTCAACGCTGCCGCGACTCGACGCCTACGCGACTGACGCAGTCGCCAACGTACCCGGAGTGTGCGGTGGGACGTTCGACGCCGCAACTCAACGTATATGCATTCAGCAGTCGACCGCCAGACTCCGCCGACGCGACTTCGACGTCACCGCCATTCAGCTTACGCGACTGACGCAGTCGCCGACGTACCCGGAGCGTGCGGCCACACGTTCGACGCCATCACTCAACGTTCTCCTGTCATATTTCGCATCTTTATCTGCAATAAAATAGTTCACTCTTCAACAAGCGTTTCAACTCTATCGCCGCCGATGGTCCTCCGGAACTATACGAACAATTATCACGAACACCTTTTCACTAGTTGACGAGTTGACGAATGACCTTGTGTCTGCTCGGTAATTACTGAACTCTTCGTAAGAAGACATACAAAATATGAAGGCTCCTTCACAAAATTCTGCACAAATCACACGCCTGCTCTTGTCTTCTCCATTTGTTTTCTTATCAATGAGGTTCTGTGAAAAAGAGGGGCATTCAGGGACAGATTGACAACAAAATTAGAAATGACACTCTATATCTCAGATTTCGATAGAACTAGGTTTTGGGGGTTATCTGGGCCGTAGATTCACGTTGTGAAATTGTCAGCCTCGTCCTTAGGATAGTTTTCGAGTTACAGCCTCGGGCAACTTTGCAATGTCATGCAAAACTCTCATTTTCAGCTGGCAATATCTCCCGTCTAAATCATGCAAGTAATACAAACCTATATATCATCAGAATCATCATGAGCCATATATTAATATGATATTATCAGTTTGTGAACATCTGTAATTTTGTTAATTTCAACACGTGATCTCAGGTAAAATCACATGATTTTATAATGTGGCAATTTAAAATTCGTATTTTTCCCCATGCCAGAATCGACTTCGATGCCTTCGATGGTAAAAAATGGGAAAGTTTTTTCTAAATATTTTAGTTATAGTTTTGTATTTGGAAACATCATGGTCACCAGCACGTCTTAGGTAATAATTTTGCACGTCATTGCGCTAGAGCTCAATTCAACGGCATTATGATCATCTCGTCGACCTGCTTCCAAAGGTATATAACATGAGCACTGTAGTCGCTCTGTGACCGCAAGGTCACATGACCTGAGGTCATCCGGTGCAGTCCACGTCAGATCGACCAAGCCATAACGTTATTCTTCTCATATTTCGATTGAATACGTGTCGAGGCTTATATGGGCCGTGGATTCACGCTGTGAAATTGTCAGCTACGTCCGTCAAATGGTTTTCGAATTATAGCCTCAGGCATCTTTTCGATGTCGCGCAAAGCTCTAATTTTCAGCGGGCGATATCTCCAATATAAATAATTCGAATTATAGAAGCCTGTATATCATCAGAATCGCCATTCACCACAAATTAAGTCAATGTAATCTTCTTCTTTAACACAAAAACCGATAATAATTTTCGTTGTTGAAATTTTGAATATTTTGAAATAGGATATGGTCAGGTCACGTGATTTCGTAATGTTCTCAGTTAAAATTAGTTTTTTAGTTGGAATAGGAGGGTCCCAGGCCCTTCGAATCACCTGACAACCTATTCCACTCAATGATCAAGATCACGTGATGCCATTATTCAATACTTCGCCGATAGAGGCGTCTGTGGATCATCTAACATCAAATTGTCTCATATTTTTATTTGCAGACCCAGAATGCTATGAAAGTAGCTAAAAGTGTATTGTAGATCATATACAAATGTTTAAATTTGCCAAATAAAAATAACATTTAAACAAATCATCTATTGCATAATCAAGCCAGGTC
>JAXIVJ010019763.1:0-17509 GCA_036785665.1 Chirona hameri | reverse complement strand
TGTGCGTGTGCGTGTGCGTGTGCGTGTGCGTGTGCGTGTGCGTGTGCGTGTGCGTGTGCGTGTGCGTGTGCGTGTGCGTGTGCGTGTGCGTGTGCGTGTGCGTGTGCGTGTGCGTATGCGCGTGCGCGTGCGCGTGCGCGTGCGCGTGTGCGTGTGCGTGTGCGTGTGCGTGTGCGTGTGTGTGTGTGTGTGCGTGTGTGTGTGTGTGTGTGTGTGTGTGTGTGTGTGTGTGTGTGTGTGTGATATTCATATGTAGATACGATCAGTTCTCACATCCAACCAATATGTTGGCGACATCCATTTTCGTTAAGCGCAACTATAGCTGGCCAGGGGTTTTAGCTAGGCTAGGCTAGGTTATAACTGGCACGGGAAAATTACATGTACATTACATTACATGCGCGACCGGAATTGCAGGTCCAGGCGCAGCTTGGCACGATGCAGACATTGCAACGAAAAGCGTGATGACGAGATGTGCGAACACAATGCATGTCCGGTATAGCAACGTGACATAAAATATGCTGCAAATACTAGTTACCTTCAGAACTATATTGCCTGGACGAAAATAAATCGAACCATGCTCGCCTAAAATACGCCCGGAGACTAAGGTTACAGCTTCGCCACCCACAACGGATGCCGCTCCCTGCCCGCCCGTGCCAATCGCGCATACACGGCGCGTGTGCTATAGCATATATAGTGTGCTATGAGTGAAACAAAAAACACAGCTGATGCATCAGGGTTACACAGCAGAAACACGGCGTGGAAATCGTAGCACCATTACATATTGCCGCTATTTGTTTCATATTTGCATTGTTATTACCTGTATGTTACCTTATGCCTTCGCGGAATGTTGATCCAAATCAACAGCACACGTGTTGCGCAATAGCTGCACGGCCAGCCTGCAGTGGGTACCTATGTGTGTATAAAGCATCCCCGTATGCAGAGACGTATATTGAAGTCTGGAGATAAACACTAACACAAGGAATGATTAAGGGAAATTGAATATGAGTGGTTTGATATCACTTACAGTATACGTGTGCTCGGTGGGTGCAGTGGAAAGTTCATCTCACTTTTTGTTTGTTACTGACCATTCTATTTTGACACGTTCGCAAGCGATATCGAAGATTGCCAGATCAAAAGGTAAGAAAGTGTCGAACGGACGGTAATCCAAGGATCGTAATTTCCGTTCACCACCTGGGTCCGGGGCAATTTCGAAGCCCTTCGTTTCAAGACAACCATGTCCCATATATTGTTTTATATATGACGTCTGTTGAGTGTTCTGTACGATCAATACATACCACCCTACCAATTATACGTGTATGAATCAGAAGAACTAAATTACGAGTGGTGGGTGTTCTTAGAGAATCGTCTTTAACACTTGGAATGCCAAGAAAACGTCTCTGAGTTGTTCCTGAAAGTTTGACAGATTTTACAGTTTATTATTTAACTCTCAAGTTACCGATGCGCTATTTCACTCCCTCTCATTTTCGCAATATTTCCTAAACTTCCAAGCGTGGTGAGTACTAAACGAGTTTTTACTAAAGCCAAACGACTACAACAGGCAATTTAAACTCGTGACATTTAATGACCAAACATGCCTATTTTTCGATCAATGCCACGTCGAATAGTGATACTTCGTACAAGCATGGCGTCATGGACACCTTCATGATATGGACGATTTTTTTTAATCGTTTGACCTGAACTTTAACATCAACAATGCCACCCAGTTCCAAAAGACGGGTTCTAAATAAATATAGAAGGCTGCGGAAGTGGAATGTTCATAATTGTGTCCAATATACTTGGCGAGAAGAGAAACGTCGAGGGAAAATGGATCCATGTAACTCGCTCTTTATGAAAATTGCCTACCCTGTAACTGGCATATAAATCGTTGATAAATAGTCAACGAATCCTTAACTTTGGTAAGTGTCGTTTCACACAATAACAAAAAACGCCTTCGGAAGAAAATGAATAGATTAACCAGATCATTCTAGTCAGCTCATAAAGGGGAGGCGAAACAATGTTAAGCTCCTAAAAGTGTGTAATGGTCGAATGATTAAAGCTGCGGCGTGCCACGTAGGAAGTGCGTGCTCCAGGTTATACTGCAGGTATACTGCATGACCATGTGAGTCACGTTCCCTTTGAGAAAAAGGATAAACTAGCTTCCAAAGTTGGGATCTCTGCATCACCCAGTATTATCCTGCGTCCTGGTCGTCATAAGAAGTTCCTGGCTATCGAGCTTGGACTTCATCCTTCTACCCAGTTTCAGTAGTAAAAGTTATTACATTTATAAAACCTTTATGACATTTGTCAGTTGGAGAGCCACTTCAGCTGAGTGTGTCTTATACTTACTGGAATTGAAAATGATTGCTCTTAAAGAAGAGACATAAAGTCAACTCTGACGATTCCATTTCCATTATGTTCGTTGTTGCACGGCCAATAATGTGGATATCTCCAAAACGTCTCTAGGTACAATGTCAAAAGTCTCATATAACTTGCGATTTTACGAGAACGTTTCATCCGAGCTGGCTGACTGTTTTACCTCTTCCGTGGCGTATTGGCGGGATTAAAGCAATGCACGAGAACTATGCTTCAACCACTCCTCCTTCCATTTGGATGCTAATTAACCCTCTCATAAACTAACTTGTCTCGAAAGCGAGGGTCTGAGAGAGCGCCCCAGTGAATTACTGCGTTTTTTGCGTCCATGGGTCACCGAAATGGCAACGCTGTTGCGTCCGTAGGTCGCCGAAATGGCAACGCTCCTGCGTCCGTAGGTCGCCCAAAAGGCAGCGCTGCACTGCTGTTTTACCGTGTTATTTCCCTTGCAGGAAGTTATTCAGAAACGGAATTTTCCCGCAGTTCATCCAACGAATCAACACATAAAATCGAACAGTTTTCGAAACAGTTTATGTTCTGCGTTGCAAAGTGTTTTCAAATCTTCCCAAGGGCCCACGCCCCACATCCTTGAACTTTCTTTTCTCGAAACAACTGATACAACAACAAAAATCGCTACGATACGCGGCAATAAGAGCAAAGTTACTTTCGAAGCGTGAATCAGCTGGGGCAAGTGATCGAAATGTATGTTTAAGTTCTGGGACCGACCTTCGATCGCTGGTCTCACTGGTCATCTAGAAAGCTTTATTTTGTATTTCCACCTCTCTTTGATATAATTTATGATATTTTTAGGTCTTTATTACTTATTTCGCATGACAAATCCACGTTAGTGAACATGCTCTTAATCAGGCACGTAGCCAGGATTTCGTCCAGGGGGTGCGGCTCCCTTCCCGAGCGCTGAAAGGTTCAAACAAAACGGATGAAAAAGCACGTTACAAGGATGGAAAATGCAGTATGAGGTCATACCAACTTTTAGGAGCTGGAGTTAGCAAACTGCCATATCAACTTTGGAACCAGCGGCACCAATTTGGAATCAGCTATACCAACTTGGAATATTTCTTTAAAGCTCAAGACCTGGAACCCTTAAACAAATTGCGCCGCGGAGCGGCACACAATTTGTGAGTATTATGCCCTAGATATGCATTCTCATCAATGCGTCACATTGCTTATGGTGAGGACCCCTAAAAATGGTATTGTGCGTTTAAAAGTGCGTTAAAAAATGCTAACGTGAACTATTTTGCCCAATTATATAGGAAAGTAGCAACATAACACACAAATGCACCGATAAACGGCCCGTTTTTTTTTTTTCTAACCCGCATATAATTGAATTTGTAGTTAAATTGCGCCGCGGAGCGGCGCACAAATTTTGAGTTTTATTCCCTGGACAACTGCACTCTTACTGTTGTAAGGCCTAGGGTTCCTTCAGATCGTCTAGGGGCCCCTCCGACCTTTTCAACGCCCTTCTGACCTGTTCAGGGACTCATCTGGGATCTGCGAAAAGATATGATGTGGAGTGGGTGATATATATTAAATAAAAAGAGGGCTTACTCTACAATACAAATTAAAATCGGAGCTTGTGGGTATATTATAACACCCTTCCTTAGCGATTAAGAGGCATTCGGTAACATGTCATTGCTCATCTTAAAGACGAGCAATGACCTGTTACCGAATGGCTCTTAATCGCTGACGAAGGGTGTTACAATTACACGAAAGCTCCGATTTGAATATTTTCTTGTGGAGTAAGTCCTCTTTGTATTTAATCTTGATCTGGGTTCTCTACGTGCTTAAGGCCCTTCTGGTCTGACTAAAGACCTCTCTGACCTTCCAAAAAGCCCCTCTTGTGTGTCAAAGGGCCGTTCGGCCTGTTCAGAGGTCCTTCCGACCTGGCCAGGGACTGAACTGGCTGCTTTGTCGCCCTGCCGACATGGTCAGGGACCCCTCTGACCTGCCCAGGGGCCCCTCCAGTCTGGCTAGGAACTCATCCGGCATGTTCAAGGGCCCTTCCGACCGGCCCAGGTACCGTTTCGGTTTAGCCAGGGGCCCCTCTGACTTGCCCAAAAGCCTCCGATCTGCCCAGCGACTCTTCTGGTCGGACTGCGCTGGCTGCTTTGTCACCCTGCCAACATGCTCAGGAGACCCTTCCTAACTACCCTGGGGCCCCTCCGTGCTGGCTAGGGGCCAACTCGGCATGTTCCGGGGCCCTTCTTACCTGCCCAGGGGCCCTTTCGGTCTGGCCAGGGGCCCCTTCGATGCCCGAACTTTCCAGGGCATCTCTGGTCTGTCCAGGGGTCTTCCAGCCTTCTAAGGGGCCCTTCCGACCTGGAAAGGGACTACGCTGGCTGCTTTGTCACCTTGCGACATGCTCCGAGGACCCTCCGACCTGCCCTGGGGCCCCTCCGTGCTGATTAGGGGCCCATTCAGCATGTTCAGGGGCCGTCCTGACCCACATATGAAGCCCTTCCGGTCTGTTCAGGGCCCTCTGACCTGCACAGGGGCCCTTTGAACTTCCCAGGAGCCCTCTGGGTCTGTCCAAGGGCCCTCCAACCTCCTCAGGGGCCCTTATGACCTGGTAAGGGACTATGCTGGCTGCTTTGTCGCCCTGCTGACATGATCAGGGGCCTCTCGACCGGTCAAGGGGCCCCTCTGTGCTGGCTAGGGGCCCATTCGACGTGTTCAGGTGGTCCTCGGACCCGCTCAGGGGCCCTTTCGGTCTGGTCAGGGGCCCCTCTACCATGCACAGGGCTCTTGTGAACGTCCAAGGGGCCATCTGGTCTTTCAGAGAGGGTCCTGGTGGCCCTAAAGAGCCTCTGAAGTGCTCTAAACTCTCTAAAGACCACGCTTCGCTTGGTAAAGAGCTTATGATACCGTGCTTCGCGTGGTCTCATCGGCCCTTTTCGGCGCGCACAGCGCGCCGAAAAGGGTCCTCCGCCGCCGAAAAAGGTCCTGACCTCCAGCGGGGTGTGGCCGCACCCGCCACACCCCCCTTGGCTACGAACCTGCTCTTAACCCACCAGCCGCTAGGAGGGGGGGGGATTTTCGCCCCCCCCCCCCCCTCTGGGGTTTCCGGCGATATCAGGCGAACGCTTTTGGGATAGCGACTTGAAACTTTGGGTACCTTAACACGCGCAGTGGAGAGGGGCATGCCACTAACCTGAGATCTCCGAAAGTATGAACGTTAGAACGATCAAACTTAGAGGGTAGGTAGGTTCTATGATGATCTATATTTTCTAAAATTTTCGTGACCTTCGGTCAATATCTTCAAGGTCAAACGAAGTCACGAAGGTCAAATCTGGCCAAATGTCACAACTTTGGGAATTTGACCTCTGTGACGTCACAGGTCACCAGCAATGTGTCCGAAGTTGTTTCCGGGGATTAACATTCACATTGTCTACCGAATGGCGTTTGGATCATCCCGATCCGACTGTTGGTTCCGAAGATATCGCTTTGCCAACCTCGATTCTGGCCGCCATCTTGGACTAAAAGTCCATATAACTAAAAAGGTGATCGACCGATTTACATGTTCTTTGCGTGAAACGATCCGCTATTAAGTTGGCATGAATGTCGCGCAAGCAAGACTGCCTGCTCCGCTTGGTTTGCGAGATATTCACGAAAAACATGTGGGGGGGGGGGGCAGAAAAGTCCCCCCTCCGTTGCGCGTGTTAAGCGCGCCGTGCCGGTGCTCGGCAACACCTTTGCCGTGCCGGAAGAGGAGGAGGGGGGGGGGGGGGGGGGCATTTCGCCTCGCCCTTCCCCTTCGATCTGGGCTCCTAGGGACGTAGAGAAAAACAGAAAACAACGTTCGAAAGCTCATCCAAAAGCATTTTGAAACTATTTCGGACATTCTGTTTATTAGGTCAATATTGAGGTCAACAGAGGTCACCAAAGGTCAGATTTACCAGTTTTAGCACTTCGCTTCTAACACCCCGAAATATATCGGTAACTATTATACCGAAAAGTGAAAAGAAGAAAAAAAGCGCAGCGAAAAAAAAACAATCGAAAGCTCTTGAAAATTGCAATCCCACTTGGTGTCCACAGATTTAAGCTCGGGTCAATAGTTTAGGCTCCAGAGGTCATCAAAGGTCAAAAATGTTATTTTTGCCAAAACTGTTTTTCACAAATAACTACTTATCTAATAAAGATAAGGCAATACTTTTGACGCCACAGTGTTTGTCTCGTCAAGGCGCTTTGAATCATATTCATGATGACCAGGTTAGGTCACCTTCAAAATTTGACCTCACGTCAAGGTCAAGTGGTGACTCAATTAGGTCATGTTGCACATTGGAAAACGTGCCTTGACATGACCTGAGAAGCGCCTTGAACATGACCTGAACGTGACCTTATGCCATGTCACGTAAAATCGATTTCAATTGAAGCATCAAGTAGTAGTAAATGGGACAAGGTTTTCGTTGTATCCCTGCCGACCAAATAATACCCATGATGGCCTTTTTTCCTTATCAGCATCGCATAAGGTCAAAGTAAGATCTTGTCAGATCAGGTCAGATCAAGTCAAGTCAAAAGGCAAATGACCTCCATGTGACCCCAAGTTAGGATACCACGCTTAGTGTAACAATTCACAAGGTATTGTGAAGCGTCCCCGTTGTTCATAGCTCCGGGATATGAAATCTCGATGGCTTTGTGACGTCACTGTGACCTGACGAGACCTGGGATTGACACAAAGTTATACTCACATGTGGCCCATGTATTGTGTTAGCCTGCACCGTGCCGGGGGGCGCCTAAACGCCCCTCCCCCCCCCCCCCCCCCGGCACGGCGCGGGTCCACCAAGAGCCCACCAAGGCTTGAGAAACCTGGCGAAATTGAAAATAAGTTCCAAAAATCACAACATCTTTGATTAAAATCACTTACATTATTAGCATAAGCGTCAATGAATCCCGACATATTAGCCAATAACAGTGACACGTTGTGCAAGTTTGCCTTATTGCTAAACTCTGCAGTAACATGATTTGTATGCTGTTTACTTCTCTGTCAAGGTGGCATCACGGTATTGCTTTTTATAAACATCATGAAACGAACATTTCCTTACGGTTAAACATCATAGGTACACTGAAAAACACGACTCGACCACCCGTATGCCGTCAGCGCGAACGTCCCGAAACGTGCATGAAATAATCAATCTCAGCTGCCGTTCTGAAGCTTGGAAGTTGGAGCGGCTGCAATGGGCCGACAAAGAACTTAAGTTCAACGGGAAAAAGCACACAAACCAATTCAGCAATTCACCCCAAACCAAACCAATTCACAGACACACAAAATTAGTCTGTAGAGTAGAGCCACGGCCCAGACATACAGTCTGTAGAGTAGAGCTACGGTCCAGATATACAGTCTGTAGAGTAGAGCCACGGTCCAGATATACAATCTGTAGAGTAGAGCCACGGCCCAGATATACAGTCTGTAGAGTAGAGCCACGGCCCAGATATACAGTCTGTAGAATAGAGCCACGGCCCAGATATACAGTCTGTAGAGTAGATCCACGGCCCAGACATACAGTCTGTAGAGTAGAGCCACGGCCCAGATATACAGTCTGTAGAGTAGATCCACGGCCCAGATATACAGTCTGTAGAGTAGAGCCACGGCCCAGATATACAGTCTGTAGAGTAGAGCCACGGCCCAGACATACAGTCTGTAGAGTAGATCCACGGCCCAGATATACAGTCTGTAGAGTAGAGCCACGGCCCAGATATACAGTCTGTAGAGTAGAGCCACGGCCCAGATATACAGTCTGTAGAGTAGATCCACGGCCCAGACATACAGTCTGTAGAGTAGAGCCACGGCCCAGATATACAGTCTGTAGAGTAGAGCCACGGCCCAGATATACAGTCTGTAGAGTAGAGCCACGGCCCAGATATACAGTCTGTAGAGTAGAGCCACGTCCCAGATATACAGTCTGTAGAGTCTACAGACTGTATATCTGGAACGTGGCTCTACTCTACTGACTGTTGAATTGTGTGTGTGCCTGTGAATGTGTTGTGGGGTGTGTGATCTTTTCCCGTTGGGTTTAAGTTCTTTGTCGGCCCATTGCAGCCGCTTCAACTTCCAAGCTTCAGAACGGCAGCTGAGCTTGAGTATTTCATGCACGTTTCGGGACGTTCGCGCTGACGGCATTCGGGTGGTCGAGTCGTGTTTTTCAGTGTACCTATGGTGTTTAAACGTATACCAAGGTTCGTTTGATGATGTTTATAAAAGCAATACTGTGATGAAAGATTAGGTTACAAGCCTGAATTAGGTTACAAACCTGACCCGGTAAACAACATGCCAGCGCTCCGCGCATTTACCGCTGGTCGGTGCACGGAGAGCTGTGACAAAACGATAACGGAGACGCCAAACGTCCTCATTTGAAGCAGGCTCATTCCTACCTTTGGGTAAAGAAATAACACTTTAATTTCGATGTCCGTTTGATCATCTTTAGAACTTGCGTCAGCATATTTCAGGTCGATAAAGTATTTTGTATATGCTTAGGCGTTATTTTGTTTACATCCTACCGTTTGTTTTGCACAGTTATGACACGGCCACCTCCAAAACAGGTGTTTTGCTTGTCAGTCATCGGCTCTCGACGTCATGCTGTTCAAACTATGTTTGTTTTAAATTATGAGTCTTTGCAACGAAATTTGGGTATCTGAAGGCTAAACATTTCCCCCCCCCCCCCCCAACTGAGCAGCTGGATCCGCCCCTGACTTTAGCCACATGTACGCCGATCCTTTTGCGGAGTTTTAGTCACCAATCATCTTTGTATGACCATGCGCTAAAGAATAACACATTTTCCCAACATCTTTTTTGTATGACATATTTAAATAAGAAAATTAAAAATAAATACAAATACATTTTATAAGATCGAATTAGGAATAAGATGCTCATCAAGACCCACAACACAAAAGCAAGATGCAGTATGCCATTTATCTCACTCATCTTTGTATCTTTGTATCTCTACCTTGTCATCTTTGTAATCTTTGTATCTCTACCTTGTCATCTTTGTCATCTTTGTATCTCTACCTTGTCATCTTTGTCATCCTTGTATCTCTACCGGGGACCAGGGTAACCGGCGGGACACGGTTACCCTGGTCAACCGGCCGGCGGGACCAGGGTAACCGGCGGGACCAGGGTAACCGGCGGGACACGGTTACCCTGGTCAACCTGCCGGCGGGACCAGGGTAACCGGCGGGACACGGTTACCCTGGTCAACCGGCCGGCGGGACCAGGGTAACCGGCGGGACCAGGGTAACTGGCGGGACACGGTTACCCTGGTAACCGGCCGGCGGGACCAGGGTAACCGGCGGGACCAGGGAAACTGGCGGGACACGGTTACCCTGGTAACCGGCCGGCGGGACCAGGGTAACCGGCGGGACACGGTTACCCTGGTAACCGGCCGGCGGGAGCACCCGGACACGGACGGACACGGACATATTTGATATATCTATTCCGAGTGGCGCCGTGATATATCTATTCCGAGTGGCGCCGTGATATATCTATTCCGAGTGGCGCCGTGTCCGAGTGGCGCTATTCCGAGTGGCGCCGTGATATATCTATTCCGAGTGGCGCCGTGTCCGAGTGGCGCTATTCCGAGTGGCGCCGTGATATATCTATTCCGAGTGGCGCCGTGTCTGGCCGGCTGTCGGCCGTGGTGACCCGTGTCACCCCGGGGCTGGCCGGGCCAGCCATCACGCGGCCGGCGGCACCACTGACGTGCCAATCACGGCCGGCGGCACCACTGACGTGCCAATCCCGGGCCGGCCGGCCTGACGTCGCCTGACGTCGCCTGACCAGTCTGACCACCTGACCCGATTACAGCCGGTCACGCCCCGACATGACGTCACCGATCACTGTTGGCTTACCGTGCCACAGTGTGACCACGCCGTAAGCACACATTGACCCTCCAAAGTGGAGTAGGTACCTACACGGTCAAAGCACCCCTGACCTTCACGTCAACTGACCACACGGTCAAAACAACCCTGACCCAGAACTTGGCGGATTTGTGATAAATATACTCGTAGAAGCTGATAGAGATAATAATTGCCTAAAGTAACTAAGTAGTTCATCTCATACTCCTTCATCTCGTCATCCTGGATGACTCTTGCGCACAGTAGGTATATATGATCTTTCGGGTTTTCCAGGGAAGATATGAATATCTTTGCTGAGTGGGTGCCCAGCAAAAACCGAGTGCCGAAGGCACGCAGGTTTTTTTTTGCTGTGGCACTCACGAAGCAAGATATACTTTTATCTGCCCGAGAAAACTGGAAGGGTTACATATCTTCATATTTGACAACATGAAAATAAACTCAAATCTCGAGCTGCTATCTTTGCATCCTGCAGGGCGCAAAGATAATAATATTGTTTTGCAGCATGCAATCTATGTTAAAGATGAACCTCAAATATGAAGATATCTTACTCCTAAACCCTGCCTGGGGATAGTAACCTTACATCTGTCTCAACTCAACGCCACGCAGCAACAGCAGCATTCTACGTTCAACTCAACCCTTAGTGGAACACCGCCAGCTAGCAGGTCTCCCGTTGTTCGCTGGGGTGCAGTTCACTGGGTGCGGTTCCCTGGGGTGCGGTTATCTGGGGGTGCAGTTATCTGGGGTGCGATTCTCTAGGGTGCGGTTCGCTGGGGTGCGGTTCGCTGGGGTGCGGTTCTCTAGGGTGCGGTTAGCTGGGGTGCAGTTATCTGGGGTGCGCTTCGTTGGGACCCAGCCCTGGTATTTGCCGCCGGGGCAGTGCCGGGGGTCGGTCGAAGCCATCCACATGCATGTGCCGGTGTGGCATAGGGGGCGTGGCATAGGGGGCGTCCATAGGGAGCGGCCTGTCGCCCAGAGAGCGTATCCACCCCGCCCAGAGAGCGTATCCACACCGCCCAGAGAGTGTATCCACCCCGCCCAGAGAGCGTATCCACACCGCCCAGAGAGCGTATCCACCCCGCCCAGAGAGCGTATCCACCCCGCCCAGAGAGCGTATCCACCCCGCCCAGAGAGCGTATCCACCCCGCCCAGAGAGCGTATCCACACCGCCCAGAGAGCGTATCCACACCGCCCAGAGAGCGTATCCACACCGCCCAGAGAGCGTATCCACCCCGCCCAGAGAGCGTATCCACACCGCCCAGAGAGCGTATCCACACCGCCCAGAGAGCGTATCCACCCCGCCCAGAGAGCGTATCCACACCGCCCAGAGAGCGTATCCACACCGCCCAGAGAGCGTATCCACACCGCCCAGAGAGCGTATCCACACCGCCCAGAGAGCGTATCCACACCGCCCAGAGAGCGTGTCTACACCGCCCGCCCAGAGAGGCGTATCCACACCGCCCAGAGAGCGTATCCACACCGCCCAGAGAGCGTATCCACACCGCCCAGAGAGCGTATCCACACCGCCCAGAGAGCGTATCCACACCGCCCAGAGAGCGTATCCACACCGCCCAGAGAGCGTATCCACACCGCCCAGAGAGCGTATCCACACCGCCCAGAGAGCGTATCCACCCCGCCCAGAGAGCGTATCCACACCACCCAGAGAGCGTATCCACACCGCCCAGAGAGCGTATCCACACCGCCCAGAGAGGCGTATCCACACCGCCCAGAGAGCGTATCCACACCGCCCAGAGAGCGTATCCACACCGCCCAGAGAGCGTATCCACACCGCCCAGAGAGCGTATCCACACCGCCCAGAGAGCGTATCCACACCGCCCAGAGAGCGTATCCACACCGCCCAGAGAGCGTATCCACACCGCCAGAGAGCGTATCCACCCCGCCCAGAGAGCGTATCCACACCGCCCAGAGAGCGTATCCACACCGCCCAGAGAGCGTATCCACACCGCCCAGAGAGCGTATCCACACCGCCCAGAGAGCGTATCCACACCGCCCAGAGAGCGTATCCACACCGCCCAGAGAGCGTATCCACACCGCCCAGAGAGCGTATCCACACCGCCCAGAGAGCGTATCCACACCGCCCAGAGAGCGTATCCACACCGCCCAGAGAGCGTATCCACACCGCCCAGAGAGCGTATCCACACCGCCCAGAGAGCGTATCCACACCGCCCAGAGAGCGTATCCACCCCGCCCAGAGAGCGTATCCACACCGCCCAGAGAGCGTATCCACACCGCCCAGAGAGCGTATCCACACCGCCCAGAGAGCGTATCCACACCGCCCAGAGAGCGTATCCCACCCCGCCCAGAGAGCGTATCCACACCGCCCAGAGAGCGTATCCACACCGCCCAGAGAGCGTATCCACACCGCCCAGAGAGCGTATCCACACCGCCCAGAGAGCGTATCCACACCGCCCAGAGAGCGTATCCACACCGCCCAGAGAGCGTATCCACACCGCCCAGAGAGCGTATCCACACCGCCCAGAGAGCGTATCCACACCGCCCAGAGAGCGTATCCACACCGCCCAGAGAGCATATCCACACCGCCCAGAGAGCGTATCCACACCGCCCAGAGAGCGTATCCACACCGCCCAGAGAGCGTATCCACACCGCCCAGAGAGCGTATCCACACCGCCCAGAGAGCGTATCCACACCGCCCAGAGAGCGTATCCACACCGCCCAGAGAGCGTATCCACACCGCCCAGAGAGCGTATCCACACCGCCCAGAGAGCGTATCCACACCGCCCAGAGAGCGTATCCACACCGCCCAGAGAGCGTATCCACACCGCCCAGAGAGCGTATCCACACCGCCCAGAGAGCGTATCCACACCGCCCAGAGCGGTATCCACCGCTCCACGGCGCTACGCCGCTGCATGGCCGCCGAGATAGCAGACCGCATGGCCACCGGATCGTCGCGGCGGAGCCGCCCCAGTTTGGTGTGTGGTCAGGCAGGGGTACCCGACTGGAAACTGGACTTTCCTCGTGTCAGACAGGGGTGGTACCCGACTGACGTGCCTCGTGTCAGGCAGGGGTGGTACCCGACTGGGACACGCCTCGTGTCCAGACAGGGGTGGTACCCGACTGGACACTGGACGTGCCTCGTGTCAGGCAGGGGTGGTACCCGACTGGACGTGCCTCGTGTCAGGCAGGGGTGGTAACCGACTGGACGTGCCTCGTGTCAGGCAGGGGTGGTACCCGACTGGACACTGGACGTGCCTCGTGTCAGGCAGGGGTGGTACCCGACTGGACACTGGACGTTCCTCGTGTCAGGCAGGGGTGGTACCCGACTGGACACTGGACGTTAGACCACGTCGACATTTGCCGAATTCAGATTTCAAATCTAGCGGAGTGATTTTTTTTATGTCTTGGTATGTTCTTAAAATGATTCAAAAATTATTTTCCAAAAAAAAAAAAAAAATCCTACCAGGTTTTTTGATTTGTAAACAATTGCAAGCGCCGTTTCGGGGTTGAAGTCTCCCGTTGTAAACGTATTGGTGTTATCATCCGGTAAAACACTTCTGATGTAGTTATTGTTCTTTGTAATTTTACAGATCGGAAAGTGCAGTGGGTGAATTAAAGAGTACATTCAAGTTATTTTAGGGTTTCTAAGAGTGTAGGCAAGGTTATTTGGCAGTCATACAGGTTTAAGTGGTGGGTTTTGGTGGCACTTTTTGCACTTAGGCCAAAGCGTCTATCTACATAATTAAGTATATTTTAGCACAGTAACTGGCGGGAATTGAACACAATATTAAATCGGAACTCCTTGGGATATCAGATAACTTGTTCAATGTTGACAGTTGCATTGTCGCCTAGCGCATCATCGAGCGATGTCTTGGGTAAAACAAAATCGCTAGTTTATGCATTCCAAGCGTTCGCAGATGTCGTTGGGAGAAGGGAGAAGGGAAGGTTTTACGCTGAGTGGAACGTTGCAATGGTTGCATACAGGGTGTTCTGATCCGGTCAAATGATGGCTGTAGGAAGTGTAGCAGTGGCCGATGCGATGTCTAGTCAGCGCTACCACCTCAATTCTATTACGCCTGCCGCTATATATCTGTCAATGCTGGGACGTGGGCGGTTGAGAAAGAGAGGGAGATATAGACAGAGACAGAGACAGAGACAGAGACAGAGACAGAGACAGAGACAGAGACAGAGACAGAGACAGAGACAGAGACAGAGAGACAGAGAGACAGAGAGACAGAGAGACAGAGAGACAGAGAGACAGAGAGACAGAGAGACAGAGAGACAGAGAGACAGAGAGACAGAGAGACAGAGAGACAGAGAGACAGAGAGACAGAGAGACAGAGAGACAGAGAGACAGAGAGACAGAGAGACAGAGAGACAGAGAGACAGAGAGACAGAGAGACAGAGAGACAGAGAGACAGAGAGACAGAGAGACAGAGAGACAGAGAGACAGAGAGACTGAGAGACTGAGAGACTGAGAGACTGAGAGACTGAGAGACTGAGAGACTGAGAGACTGAGAGACAGAGAGACAGAGAGACAGAGAGACAGAGAGACAGAGAGACAGAGAGACAGAGAGACAGAGAGACAGAGAGACAGAGAGACAGAGAGACAGAGAGACAGAGAGACAGAGAGACAGAGAGACAGAGAGACAGAGAGACAGAGAGACAGAGAGACAGAGAGACAGAGAGACAGAGAGACAGAGAGACAGAGACAGAGAGACAGAGAGACAGAGAGACAGAGAGACAGAGAGACAGAGAGACAGAGAGACAGAGAAACAGAGAGACAGAGAGACAGAGAGACAGAGAGAGCGAGAGAGCGAGAGAGCGAGAGAGCGAGAGAGCGAGAGAGCGAGAGAGCGAGAGAGCGAGAGAGCGAGAGAGCGAGAGAGCGAGAGAGCGAGAGAGCGAGAGAGCGAGAGAGCGAGAGAGCGAGAGAGCGAGAGAGCGAGAGAGCGAGAGAGCGAGAGAGCGAGAGAGCGAGAGAGCGAGAGAGCGAGAGAGCGAGAGAGCGAGAGAGCAAGAGAGCGAGAGAGCGAGAGAGCGAGAGAGCGAGAGAGCGAGAGAGCGAGAGAGCGAGAGAGCGAGAGAGCGAGACAGAGAGAGCGAGAGAGCGAGAGAGCGAGAGAGCGAGAGAGCGAGAGAGCGAGAGAGATATACATTTTATTTCATTTTCGCTTTACACGTCGGACATAGGTACATGTTTGCGATTGGCGCACTAGCGCTCAAATGCGCTTACATCAGGCGCCGCTCGCTGGTATAGAAACATTACTTTTTATATTATTCAATTTCAAATTTTGACCTTATGCAACCTGACTTTGGACCTGAACTGTAAAATGTAAAGTGTAAAATAACCCATAAAACATGTGTCGCAGGACTTCCGTAGACCTTTTGCCAATAAGTTAGGGTAAATAATGGAATTTCGTTATTCACAAATCGAAGTCCAAATTTCCCATTTCGCTCTTGTTTTTCGAAACGAAGCCTTCCTGTTGTGCCCCGAGGGCATGAGTCGGTGATGACGTCACGATATAGCAGTTCGAATGGAGGCGAATGCAGCGGCACTTGTTTTTCGTAAATACTTCGTACACGAAAAGAGGCAGGCCACTGCTACTTCGGGACATTTAAGCCAACACAATAGCGGATCGTTTGACACCCAAGAAACGAAAATTACTCTGCAAATGTTTGAGTTATATGGATTTGAAATCGAAGATGGCGGCGAGAATCGCGGTCGGCGAAGCGATATCTCAGGCACCAGCAATCGGATCGGGATGATTCAAACGCCATTCGGCATCTCTGGGTAACATCATGTCAGAAACATCTCATTGACCCCATTATGGTGACCTATGACGTCATGTAGGGGTCAAGTGCGGTCAAATTCAAATATGGCTAGTTTTTACTCCCGTGACCTCATTTGACCTTCAAGATATTGACATAGGATCACTCAAATTTCTGCAAATGTAGATCATGATAGCAGCTACTCATCCTGCAAGGTTGATCGCTCTAGCTCTCATACTTTCGGAGATCTCAGGGGGGGACAACAGTGCCCCCCTCCCTCCCCCCCACTCCAGTGCGCGTTGGCGGCGTTCTCCAGTGCACGTATATTTTTAAATAAGTAGGAAACTGCGGTGCGTTACCAAAAAACAGCGATTTGACGATGCCCATGGACCAGGGTGTGGCAGGAAACAATTGTAATAACATAATCAAACCTGACCTACCCTTTACAACAACTACGGTCGCAGGGACCCACGTTTTAGAACGCTCCGCTCGCATTTTCTCGCTGCGCTGCGGCCCTACCGGGCGGCAGGCAGGCTGCCCCCCCCCCCCGACCATATCGTAGACAAAACCATTATTGCAATAGGGTAGGCACGGTCATGGGCGTCGGAGGCGGGGGGAGGGACACGTCCCCCCCCCCCCCCCAATTAGTTTCAGATTTTAGCATTACGCCTATGGGCGTTGCATGGAAAGAATCAACTTTAAAATGCCTCCGTCCCTCCCCCCCCCCCCCCTCCGCCCCCAACTTTCAGAAGGTGGCGAGGCCACTTGGGCACGGTAGGGAACAGCTTTTGTTTACATAGGAGGCACTGCTCCACATCCCTAAGGATGGCAGGTTATGTGCTGTGGCTTTTACAAAACCAGGCTCCATGTTAATGCCACCAGCCTTTTCGAACCATTGAAGTCTTAACAGCAACCTAATATTCGTCCTACGCCCTCTAATCTTCATCCAGTCAAATCCATTCGATCAAAGCCACCGCAGAAAACACACCCTCAACCAGGGGCGGATCCAGGATTTTATTTCAAGGGGGGGGGGGGGGGGGCGGCAGGACATAGGGGCGCATTTTTTTCAGGGGAACAGGGGCACATTTTTTTCCCTGGGGAACAGGGGCGCATTTTTTCCGGGAAATTGGGGCGCCGTTTCTTCAAACATGCATAGGGGCAGATCTAGGATTTTTCCGAATGGGGGTGGGCGGCTGACCCAGGGGGCGGTATTTTCGCCGTCAAAGGCGACCCCATGGGTCTAGAGGGGCGTTAAATGTGAATTAATAACATACATTTTCCTTCAATTTTTTAATTCTCTTACCCTTACTCATTTGCAGTTTGTCACTTCGGAAAAGCAAAATTATAGTTGTATTTTTTGTTAAATGATACTGAATTTATTTGTATAGCACTCTCACATGTAGGTATGCCGTCCGTCTGTAGCAGGTGTAGGTATGCCGTCCATTTTCGTCTGTAGCACGTATATTCGAGTGCGATCATGGATGTGACTAATTCTGTCACGGCTAGGTCACTCACCTCTTTCTGGCCT
>JAXIVJ010019762.1:0-17512 GCA_036785665.1 Chirona hameri | reverse complement strand
GGTATATTATTCCAAATCTGGTAGTGACCTTCATTTGTTGGTATGTTTTCTAGTTTTTATAGAATATTTTTAGTATATACTAAAAAAAAACTTTGGAGTACCCAGTGTTCTATTGCCCTGGGAAAGTCGGGATATCGGATTGTTTTCTATTTCAGCGTTAAATCTGTTAGATGAAACCGGTTGTAACTTATTCATAATAAATTAGTGTATGATATTGATGTTCCCATTGTAATATCCAAAGAGATATAGGTAGACAATGCTTATTTTGTTCAAGAACCATATAGATAATACGTATAAAACCGCTTGAATTATCAGTAAAAAAACTTTGTCCTGGTTATCTTGAAATTTACACACAAATGGAGTCCGTGCCGAATGGACACATCATATTCTGGAGTGTGACTTCGGCGCCAAGGGGGGGGGGGGGGGGGGCATGGCCCCCATGCCCCCCCCCCCTTGTTACGCCACTGTATATGTATATGTATATGTCTATGTCTATGTCTATGTCTATGTCTATGTCTATGTCTGTGTCTATGTCTATGTCTATGCCTATGCCTATGCCTATGTCTATGTCTATGTCTATGTCTATGTCTATGTCTATGTCTATGTCTATGTCTATGTCTATGTCTATGTCTATGTCTATGTCTATGTCTATGTCTATGTCTATGTCTATGTCTATATATATATATATATATATATATATATATATATATATATATATATATATATATATATATATATATATTTTTATATATATATATATATATATATATATATATATATATATATATATATATATATATATATATATATATATATATATATATATATATATATATATATATATATATATATATATATATATATATATATATATATATCTATATATATATATATATATATATATATATATATATATATATATATATATATATATATATATATATATATATCAGTGAAGTTTGGCAGTAATCCGTTTAATATACAAGTTTGATGGAACACAACAGAGTTATGCGCATTGATTAACTTCTTCTGAAGCTTCTCGAGATTACGCACAATACTTTTCGTATCATCGTTTGTGTTTGCGATTAAATCGCCTGTTCTAGTCATGGATAAATTAAGTTCATTTTCATTACGACCGGTTTCGATTTATTTCCTAAATCGTTATCAAGTAAAATGAACACAGGCAAACATAGCTACATTACATAGACATATTACAAAATACAGGATTAATGAAATTGCAAGTTCGACTTTTGAATCAAATCGCTATAGTTTTTTATATCACATTGCACGTTTCTTTCATCAAGTGGAACCCATCATTGCGCCGATGTCCGCAAATGGCACTGACTCAGCACTAGCCTGCACCATAAGCGGTGCTGCACAGGGTGAAAATGCCTAGATAGTCACGTTGTGTGTTGAGAGTAGGAAATCTCTCTCGAATCAGTACGGCCTCTAGGATCTGAAGTCTTTGCGCCTCCTCTCGTGTTGAAGAACTTCGAGGTTTTCAACCAGATCCTTCCTAGTGATCTCGCGCTGGTGCTTGTTCTTGGTGTGTTCGCACGGTGGGTGGTCATGTAGGTGCATAGTCATTCGCTGAGAGAGGGTAGTGATCGTATGACCGATGTATATATATATATATATATATATATATATATATATATATATATATATATATATATATATATATATATATATATATATATATATACATATATATATATATATATATATATATATATATATATATATATATATATATATATATATATATATATATATATATATATATATATATATGTGCATGTCAGAAGGGCATGCACATATATATATATATATATATATATATATATATATATATATATATATATATATATATATATATATATATATATATATATATATATATATATATATATATATATATATATATGTATATATATATATATATATATATATATATATATATATATATATATATATATATATATATATATATATATATATATATATATATATATATATATATATATATATATATATATATATATATATATATATATATATATCAAAAAGGGCTTACCCTACAAGCAAAAGTTAAATCGGAGCTTTCGGGTATATTGTAACACTCTGACGAAGGGTGTTAGAATATACTCGAAAGCTGCGCTTTTAACATTTTTATTTTGGAGTAAGTCCTGGTTGTATTTAATCTTCATCTGGGATCTCTACGTACTTATGACCCTTCCGGTCTGACCAGGGACTCTTCTGACCTTGTAAGAAGCCCCTCTGGTGTGTCAAGGGGCCCATTCGGCCTGTTCAGAGGTCCTTCCGCCCTGGCCAAGGACTGCACTGGCTGCTTTGTCGCCCTGCCGACATGCTCAGGGGCCCCTCCAGTCAGGCTAAGAACTTATCCGGCATGTTCACGGGCCCTTCCGACCGGCCGAGGGACCCTTTCGGTCTAGCCTCTGACTTGCCCAGGAGTCCCTCCGATCTGCCCAGCGACTCTTCTGGTCGGACTGCGCTGACTGCTTTGTCGCCCTGCCGACATGCTGAAGGGGCCCTCCGACCTGCCCCTCCGTGCTGGCTAGGGGCAAATTCGGCATGTTCAGAGGCCCTTCTTACCCGCCCAGGGGCCCTTTCGGTCTGGTCAGGGGCCCCTCCGATCTGCACAGGGTCCCTTTGAACTTTCCAGGAGCCCTCTGGTCTCTCCAGGGACCTTCAAGCCTTCTAAGGGGCCCTTCCGACTTGGCAAGGGACTGCGCTGGCTGCTGTGTCGCCTTGCGACATACTCGAGGGCCCTCCTACCTGCCATGGGGCCCTTCCGTGCTGACTAGGGGTCTATTCGGCATGTTCAGGGGCCATTCTGACCCACCTAGGGGCCCTTTCGGTCTGGTCAGGGCCCATCTGACCTGCACAGGGGCCCTTTTAACTTCCCAGGGCCATCTGGTCTGTCCAGGGGCCCTCTTACCTGCTCAGGGGCCCGTATGACCTGGCAAGGGACTGCGCTGGCCGCTTTGTCGCCCTGCCGACATGCTCAGGGGCCTCTTGAACTGTTCAGGGGCCCTCTGTGCTGGTTAGGGGCCCATTCGACGTGTTCAGGGGCCCTCTGACCCGCTCAGGGGCCCTTTCCGTCTGGACAAAGGCCCTTCTGACATGCACAGGGCTCTATTGAACCTCCCTCTGGTCTTTCAGATAGGGCCCTCGTGGCCCTAAAGTGCTCTCTAAAAGACTCTGTAAAATACCACGCTTCGCGTGGTAAAGAGCCTATGATACCGCACTTCGCGCGGTCTCGTCGGCCCTTTTCAGCACTCTGCGTGTGCCGAATAGGGCCCTCCTGGCCTCCAGGGGCGCAACCCCCCCCCCCTTGGCTACGTGCCTGTCTGTACCCCGTATATGTTCGGCCCTTGAGACATGGCCAGTGGCGGATCCAGCATTTGGTCAAGGAGGGGCCACGTAGCGGTGTGGTCCCGCAGGCTTTGATGTGCCCTCTGAAGCTTTGGTGGGCTCCCTCAAATTTTGGTGGGCCTTTTCGACCTTAAAGTCAAATAAAGGACATATTTTTTCTTCTTTTTTCACCTTTTATTTTCTTCGACACATCCAATCAAAACAAATAATTAAAACACAATTCCTCAAAACAGAACATACAAACACTTAAACACATTACAACCAACGAACATTCAAACATCCATACACCATTAACTGCATCCTAGTCCGTAGGCATCCGGCCCCCGCCCGCGCCGCCTCGCGTTTTTCAGCGGCTCCCGTTCGCGAAGCGGCGCCCCCTCGCCACCGGCCGGGCGTGCGAGCCGTCGACCACCTTGGTCGGCGACCCGCACCCCCGACCGGCCGACCGACCCCGCAAAATATGTTGGGGCCGGTCTCGGGTTAGCCCGGGTGGGGAATGGGCGGGGGCCTATCCTGTCCTGTCTATGACCTATTCTATATCATATCTTTTTTGTATCCTCATTGAATATCTCCCTGCTTCATAACAGGTGCTGATCAATTTATAAAGTTGTATCTAAATTTTTCAGAAGAGCCCATTTATTGTGGAAATCATCTATATTCCCATTCATCGTCGCATTGTATTTCTCACTTAGTTTGTCCGCCTGGAGAATGCTTAATAACGCAAAGATCGATGGACTTCTCTTTTAATAAATTATCTGTATTGCAGCACTTATACAGTGATTAACTGTTAGGTTATCCCGAACACCTAAAATTACTTTCTTCATGGAGATGTCTTCTGCCAAGCTGCTAAGCTGTTTCGTAATAAGCCAATTTTTTTACTCGCTCCAGAGGCGCTGAGCTCTAGTGCAATACCAAAATGTATGCTGGATATCTTCTATCTGTTCATAATGTTCACATATATCTGAGTTCTTAATTTTCATTTTTTTAGCAGGCTGTTTGTAGCGATTATGCGAGTGATAATTTTGTACAGAGTACCTCTGTACTGAATTGGGGTTTCTATCAAGGCTTTATACGTACCCGGCCAGTCTACGTCGGGAAATTCATTCTCCCACCTCCTTTCCCAAACGTTGTGGTGGTCTTTCGTCTTTTTGCGTAGGAACACTTTACTCAGGTGAAAAGCTCGCGTATTTGTATCAATAATGAATCCTATTACAGGGTCCATACTTGGTTGTTCTGTTTTTCTCCTGTCTCTGGATCGAACCCACTTTCTTGGCTGACTATTTATGAGAGCTGCGTAATCGAGAAAATTTGCCTGTACTCGGAATGTCCGCTTAAATTGTTCATATTCCATTAAGAAACCATCTGATGTAAGGAGGTCATTTAAAGTTCTAACACCATTCTCGTGCCATTCTCTTATCCACAAGTTCTTAAACTTTGTGAGATCCGAAAAGAAAACATTACTACCGGTTATGTCATCGACGCTCATTTCATAACTCTCCCTAAACTCTGCCAAAGCCAACAAGACCTCTTTCCAGAACTGGTTTCTTGCACCAGAGGCCTTTATCCTGATGGCAGCAGATCCCATTTGCCAGACATCTATGCATTTACTCATTTCTTTGCCCACTATGCTGCTCCAGATATTAGGCTTTATAATTAGTCTCTTAATCCAACTGATCTTCAGAGCTGATATATAGGATTTCAGATCAATCATTCCCACTCCCCCCTCTGATGCACTCTTGACAAGTGTTGTACGGCTAATTTTCTCGTTCTTTCCATGCCAAAGAAACTTAAACAATATTTTTGTTAAATTACTTAGCACTGTTTGTGCGGGGTTTGGAATCGAAAGAAAAAGATAGCTAACATTCGACAACAGTAGTGATTTGATAATTGTAACCTTTCCTTGCAGTGAGACACTTCGGTACATCCACCTCTCGATTTCACGCTTTATCTCGTTGATTTTTTCATCATAAACTTCAACTATATTATGAAGGTCATTTTCAAAAGTAATACCTAGGATTTTCAATGTTGTACACCACGTTATGGTTATATTCCTCTGAAAAAGTTCTTTATCTCTATATGGCGCTCCTATCCACATTGCTTTCGTTTTATCCAAATTAGGGTACAATCCCGAATATTTAGCAAACCATCCAAGCTCTTAAAATAGTACCCTAAAACTGTCTGCATTGGGTTCCATTAGACAGACAGTATCGTCGGCATACATAGAAAGTTTGCGTTCGCGGTTGGCTAGTTTCAGCCCTTTGATTTTACTGTTACAATGAATTTTCTTTGCCAAAATATCCATTACTAATATAAATATGTAGCAGCTCAATGCATCACCCTGTCTGCATGATCTACCCAACTTTATCTCACCAGATAGATGCCCATTGTATAAGACCCGCGCAAACGATCCAACATATAAAGTATCAAACCATCGTATCATATTGGAAGGATTTTTTTTTGTAGCACTTTTCTAACAAAATTCCAGCTGACAGTGTCAAATGCAGACTCAATGTCCAAACTGAGAAGGAACCCGCTAAGTTGTTCATCTTTCATTAATTTAATCGTGTCATATATCATTATAATATTGTCTCCTATAAATCTATTTTTTTAGGAAAGCAGTTTGATTTGAATCTATTACGTTATTTAGGACTGTTTTTAGCCTGTTCGCTATTGAACCTGATAATATCCTGTAGCTTACATTAAGCAACGTAATCGGCCGGTATGCTTTTATGTGTTCTCGCGGCTTGTTGCGCTTTGGTAACAGTACAATTATGCCTTCCTTCATTGTACGCGGAGTAGTGCCCTTTGTCCAACATTCATCACACATAGCCAGGAAGAATTATTTTAAGTCCTGCCAGAAAAATTTATAAAATTCTACTGTAAACCCGTCGCTTCAGGGAGATGTCCCATTTTTCATACGCAACAGAGTTTTTCCTAATTCTTCTAAACTGATAGGTCCCTGTAGGTCAGAGTGGTCTGAACCTGAAATACTTTTTGTCGGGAGATTAGATAGATACTCATCGTACTCCCCGTCAGCCACTTTATCATCCTTGCTACGGAATTTATTCTGGAAGTGCTCTTGAAACGCCCCCAGAATGTCTGTCTGATTCTTTTAATGCCAGTTGCTGTCTGTAAAAAACGGAATTATCTTGCTATCAGATCTTTTTTTTTCTAGTGTCAGAAAGTATTTCGACGGCTTTTCAGAGCACTCTCTCCAAATTGCACGTGACCTGATTATGCTTCCCTTCAGCTTATGCTCCCTAATACGTTCTAGCTCAGCATTCTGTTGTTGCAGATTTTCCATCGCATGATATCTGCCAAATTGATCAACTTTTTTTCAAGTTCAGCTATTTGATTCTGTAGCTCTTTTTCCTTTTCTCTCTCAGCTCTTTTCTTTTGAATACCAAACGAAACTGTCTCTCTTCTTATAGTCAATAACAACACTTCGAAAATAGAGAGGATTCTATGGTGAGTTGTGCTTGAGTCTGGTTCTGATCGATATACTCTGGTCTGTAGATAGGCAATGAGTATTCTCGCACTGCATTTCTGATTGTCTGTTTAACTAAACTTATATATTCGGTATCTTTCAGCAAAGACGTATTACATTTGAACAGTCGTCTTCCTCTAGTTTGTCTTGACACGTCTATGCTTAGTGATACTATTGAGTGATCTGATCTGTAACCCGGCTGAATATCACATTTTACCGCGTATCCCTCTAAACTACTGCTGATAAGGAACATATCTAGCCTTGCCTGTTTGACTATAGGGTTTCCCACCCTCCATGTAAATCGTCTAGTTTCTGGATTCCTCTCTCGATATATGTCTACAAGATCTTTTTCCGACATCATCTTTTTGACCGCTTCTCGTGCCCTGATGTTGTTTTCTCGCTGATAATGATAGTTATCCTGATTTTGGATTAGCGTCAAATTGAAATCTCCTCCAATTATTACAGGTATGTTGTCATCTTCAATATACGCATCTATGTGAGATGCTAAGGATCGGTAAAAATTAGGATCATCAGAATTTGGCCCGTATACATTTACTAGGCAAAATTCCGTTGAATCGTTTACTTTAGCCCTGGTAATGATAAAGTTCCCACCACTATCTAAATACGTTTCTCCGAAACGCACGTCTACATTCTTAGTAAGTAATGCCACGCCACGAGCATTGTTCGTATATGGGGCCACAACAACCTCATTTCCCCAAGCGTTTCTGAAAAAGGGGATTCCAATTTCCCTACAATGAACGCCCTGAAGTAACATGATGTTGAAATCCTGATTATATAGGTAACCGAAAACATCTTTCCTTTTCTTGAAATCCCCTAAGCCTCTACAGTTTAAAGAAGTAAACTTTATCTCACTCATCTAGGTTATTGTCACTGAAGAAATATATACTTGTGTTCCACATCTGCCTTTTACAATGACCAACCTACCAAAACATCTTCCCAACTACGTCCCAGAGTGCTTGCATATACATAGTAGAGACCTTCATCCACAGTGCACATGTCAATGCAGCCCCTAAACAATAGTATGACCGTTTGAACATGCAATCATAATGCACACACATATAACACATTAACAGCATAATTAAAGAAAAACACCCTAACTTTGACAACACTTCAATAGTACCTCCGCACCTAATCCCAGCTCTCCCAGGAGGTACCGATGGACCTAGCATGGACATACCTATGAAGTATACGTTTTTTGTTGTTGTAACATGAGGATCACAAAACAGAACACTTCTACTCTATACGTTCTTAACACCCCACTATCAGCAACCTTATTTCTATGCACTGAACGGACACCCGTTATCTTACATTTTAGTTCCAGTATGAGCGGATATCACGCGCTCGGCCGCCGCTCGCGCCGTCGGCACGGGCCACGGGCCGCCCGTCCCCTGATCCCGCCGCAGTGTCACCTGGTCGCGCCGTCCCTCGGATGCTGTCGCCATCAGTAGTTCCCTCGGTTGGCGACAGATGGCGGTCCCGGTTCATCCCGGCCGGCGCACAGGCACGTCCCGGCCCCGCCGGAACGCTGGATGTGCGCCTGCCACGCCCCGCGCCGCCGGACGGTCCACGAGCCGACCTCCCGACTCCGCCCAGGCCAGCTCGCCCGGGCCAGAGCCCGACGCACCACGGCCAGCCGCCGTCGCCGGCTCCGGCCGGTGATCCACGCCGGCGCAGCTGCCCGCCGACAGACCCGGACCATGCCGCCGGGCCAGAGGCGTCCCCAGCCGAGCAGGGCGGTCGGCCCGCCCGGGGCGCCAAAGTGCAGGCGAACCAGTCGCCGCCTCCACACCTGCCATTGCTGTGGGTCCCGGCCGGTCCTCCGTACACACGCCGCCGTCCCGCCGATCCACCGGCGGGTCAGAGCCAGACCGCCCGATCAGGGGCGGGCCCAGCCGAGCGGGCCCGGCGGTCCCCCGGGCCAGCGCCGGCCCGCTGCCATCCGGCGCGTCATCCGGTACCCGCGCTGAAGACGGCTCTGTCGCCGCCCCCACGCCGGCACCGGGCGCCGCCACTGCCACCGACCTAGTCTCGGTACCAGGTGGCCTCCATGTGTTGAGCCCAGGGGCGGCGCCATGATTCGCTGAACGGGAGCGCACAACAGTGACCTTTCTCATAAAGGTTTGGTAGTACAATTTTGTAGTATAGTTGTAAGATTGTGTAGTAAAGTTGTAAAATTGTGTTTCATAAAGCAAAAACTACTACTTACTACACTCGAGACTTTACAACTTTACAACTCTACAATGTTACTACTAGTTAGTAAACAAATTGACGCGTTCTGTTTCATAATGGTCAGCTGATTTTCCGACGGTAGTAGAATTGTAAAAAAATATTTACAACTCTACTACCAAATAAACACATGCTCCTTTCCGTAGTAAAAACTTATGGACCAGCCTCTCCTCTCTCCTCCTTCCTCTCTCGGATTTCTTTAAACAGCGCTGTCTTCTTTGTCCGCTTCAGCGTATTAGGTTTCATAGTAGATAGTAGTACTTAGCAATTTAATATAACGGAAAATGAATGAAGTAAAAAGCGACAAGAAACCAAAGCAAACTCAATTCGCGGTGCATCACACTGTTTATTTCATTTGTGCAGCAATCCAAGGTCATATCCTTTTGTAATGTTCATTGTTCTTGACCTTTTAAGTTTGGCTATTTTAAATTGTTTCGTTTGTTCTTTAGGTTTGTTGTTTTCGTTTTCATACAATGATATATTTCCTTTTAAAAATACTAGAATGCTTTTTTGTATTTCGTTTCATTTTTACCAATATATCACAGCAATTTATAAAGTCCTTGTTTTGTCTTTCACGCAGCAGATTACTATCATGCCATTTTTACTAACCTACAACAATACAAAGTACTACGCTTTATGAAACACGCGACAGTAGTAAGTAGTAAACTTGAAACTACAATTCTACTACAGTAGTAAGATTGTGAAAATTCTTTATGAGAAAGGCTACAGGTGTCGAATCTCGGTTCCAAGTCGGTTCCATGATTTGTTTTAGCACGTGTTCTGCCTCTTCTGAACTTCTTACTCTGATGAGCCTTTCGCCTATGCTTACCGCGAAGAATATGTCCCCTCCACGTGTAAGCACAGTTGCTATCAGCCCCTGTCTTCGCTTTTGCAACAGCAGATTGAATGCCTCTTGCCTCTTTGTAGTCAGGCTTTCGTTTATGAATATTTTGTGGCCTCTGAGCCTGCTTTTTGCCCTGAAAACGAGGTCTCTCAACGATCCCCGCTCGCTACTAGCAAATTTTACTAGTAAGCGATTTCTGGACAGACGTTTCACACTGATGATTTGGCCTGGGTGGACGTCTAGCTCCAGGTGCCGGTTTATCACAGCGGCGATTACTGCTTCCAGTCGATCGTCTCTGTCAGGGATGTGGAGATCAGTACTGACATCCTGCTCAACCTCTCTCCTTCCTCTCTTTCTTGCTCCAGATGAGCTACTCGGTACTTCATGTCCTTCCATTCGTCATGGATATTTTTCGTTTCCTTTTCTAGAGCATTTACTTTGTGGGACACTGTCATTATTGATTCGTAAGCGAAATTCAGGGATTCCTCGATACAGGCTATTTTCTGATCGAGTGATTTCTTGATTTCAACAACGGCCTCACCGGTTTTTGTTTCGATGAACGTTTTCAGCTCTAGGACGGCGTCTGTCAGTGATGCCTCACCGTCGTCCTTCTGTGACGTCCCAGATTCATGGCGTCGTTTCCTCTGCTTCGTCATTTTGGACACAGACACTGCCAGCCTATGCCACTTCACCAGCCACGGTACACACGCACGCACCGCCCGGTCGCGCCACGGGCGGAGCGGCCCGACCGCACGTCCGCACGGCTGTCAGCGCGCGACTCATATATAGGACAGAATTGACCCTTTTAGTTCAACATGTACCTTTCATATGCCAAAATGGGCCTCTACAAATCAGAATTGGCCCTCTTCAAGCCAGAATGGGCCATTGTGAGGCTAGAGTGAGCTCTCTAGAGAGTAAAGACCAAATATGGCGGCTCTCTGGAGGTCAGAGTGGACCCTCTGGAGGTTAGAGTATGCCCTCTGGAAGCCAGAGGACCGCCCTTCCTTTGAGGCCCAAGGGGCGGGCATGGCTCCATTTCCCCCCCCCCCCCCCTCTGGATCCGCCACTGGACATGGCATGACGTTGACGCATACTGATGGTGCTGTAATCACTAGCCAGTACCAAGAGCGATGACGAGAGCAAATAAACACTGGTTGACAAGCCACCGGGTTCAGTTGCAGATTGTACCGGGAAGAAATGATGCAGGCAGGCGGTGGGTAATATTTTTCCAGTAACTGTTCTGCGATGAGAACATTTTTGTCATTGGTCAATGAACATTGCGCGCTAAGAGCATTGCGATATGGTTTGAGAACATGCCACATGGACCACTTATGCTGGTTTGGTTTTATGATTAGGAAGTTTGCGTTTTTCGTTCATTCCGATAAGACTTAAAGAATAAAGGGAGATATACAATCACGTTTTTCCACAAAAATGGAGTTAGCACCTGAAATCGATAGACAAGGCCAAAATATGATGTAAATTCATCACATTTTGCATATAAACATTCCTACCGAAAGATATTGTCAGTTTCATACCGATAAGCGATCCATGCTTATATCGGTCGGTACTCAGCAAGTACTCAGTAACAAATTCAGTAAATTAGCCTCCCTACGCATTGCTATTTATCATGAAGGTATGCAATATGTTTCCCGCACTTTATCTTTTGCGAATAAGTGCCAAACTTTTATGGATAATTAACAATCATTTGAAAAAAGTGCATTGAAATCGGCAGTTTAGGTTGGGCCCGGACTGTAACCTTTTTAGTGTCGGCGATTTGTTTATAAGTGCTCATTCAACAACGTTGAATAGATTGATGCAAAAGCGCCAGAATGTTGCGCTTTCCAATAGTGAAAGGAAAATACCGATCATTCATTTTCCCAAACTTCCAACTTCGAATTAGGGAATAATTGTATTTAATTCTTAAATTTAGATCACATCATTTTAATACCATGACGGTAGCCAAATAAATTGTTGCTAACAACATAAAAAGGTGATTATCTCCCTTTAACCGTGACCCGGGTTCAATCCCTCGGCGGTCCTCTGAAAAAGTCTGCCCGGCTCCCCATACCCCTCGGAACAGGGTGAGAGTTCCAATTAGCACCTTGTTCCCAAGAGGATACGGTGCTTGGTCCACAAACCAAACCAACCTTTAACCGTGACCCGGGTTCAATCCCTCGGCGGGCCTCTGAAAAAGTCTGCCCGGCTCCCCATACCCCTCGGAACAGGGTGAGAGTTCTAATTAACACCTTGGTCCCAAGAGGATACGGTGCTTGGTCCACAAGCCAAACCAACCTTTAACCGTGTGTTATTGGCCTTTGTACATATAACATATGTTAATTTTGCCTATGTGATATATTATCCTGGCCTTCATTAGCTAAACCTAAAAAGATGTCGGAAACCTGTCACACAACTACATAGCATACAATTTCCGGCGATTAGCATTTTCACCCGTCAGTTTGGTACGAGCCCAATCCAACTACACCTGCTCTTCTGATACGGCTGCGCCAGCGTGGCTGATTCTCCCTCGCAGGCCGCTAGCACCGGACGTGCTGGCCGTGGTTGGCTGGCCGTGCTGGCCGTGGTGAACGTGGGTCGGCGACTGCTGGCCAGTCACTGTGCTACCGGCTAATTTGTTAGACAGTGCCATGCGCTCATTGGCTGCTGCTGCTGATGATGATTAGGGCTTAAGGGCGCCGCAACAATATAGTTATATGGCGCCCGGCGCGCCCGGTACGCACATTGGCTGAATATTATGAAATATGCATTGACTTGCCGTAAAAGGGTAACCTGAAACATCTCTTGTTATGCTGAATGAATTTGGAAGAATTTTGTATTGGAATGGTTTTCCAGAAACATTTGAGAATGCGCAACTGTAAGGTGGAACACCATTTGTGAAGTGCTGTTTTACACAACAAACTTTCGGAGAGATGTGTATGTGCGGGATATACCATTCCTTCAGACAAGGGCGCCGCCGCCTTCCGAAAGTTTGGGGGGACGGAGGCGTTCTGAAGTCGATTCTTTCGGATTTTAACATAGGCGTAATGTTAAAATCCGAAAATGTTGGGGGACATATCCCCCGTCCCCCCCCCCCTCCCTGTGGCGGAGCCCCTGCCTTCAGAAGTGCTATCTCGCGCTACACCTTTCTTCAATGCTGCTCGGCATTACACAGTACACTCTCAAATGCTGTTCCGCAATGCACATTTCGTCAGGAATGCTGTTCCGCAATGCACATTTGGACAGGAATGCTGTTCCGCAATGCACATTTCGTCAGGAATGCTGTTCCGCAATGCACATTTGGACAGGAATGCTGTTCCGCAATGTACATTTCGTCAGGAATGCTGTTCCGCAATGCACATTTGGACAGGAATGATGTTCCGCACTACACAGATGTAGTGCAGAACAGCATTGTGCACTGCATGCTGTATTCATTCATTACCTTTTAGTTCTGACTTCTGAAGGAATGCGTTTGCCTCTAAAAGACGATATTTCACTGGTCTCACTCTACATTTTAGACGTGTAGGTATTTAGTGTTACAAGGATGTTGCTGAAATGTTTTGATTGAACCATTGTCCTTCACATTATCACATACCAATAAAAATATACCATTTCAAGAAGTTTCTGGAGACATGTTTCCCCGTTGCAGCGATGAGCTTTGACCACCAGTGACAATGCAGCGTCATAGGCGTACACAAAGAGGGGGGGGGAAACGGGGCAATTGCCCCCCCCCCCTGAAGGTCTGTACGTGTCCCTTTTGGTCGAAAAAATGAATGATTTTTTTTTTTAAAGAGAAAAATGGTGAAGGTATGCCCTTTTAAAAATATAGTGGGCCACATCCGGTGATATTTTTTTTTTGGTGGGGGTACTTTATGCCCCCCTGAGCAAAAACTGCCCCCTCCTGGAGTGAATCCTGGGTACGCTACTGTGCAGCGTCAACCGATATTAACACGACTGAGGCCTTCATTCTCAGCATTTTGAAATGCGTGCACGAGACCTACCATTCCAGCGTTTTGAGATGTCAGATGTGCGCAAATGAGACCAACCATCTCAGCCTTTTGAGATCTGTGCAGACAGAATGCTGGCGCCACCTCCAGCTGTGCTGTGCCGTTCTTGCTCCTCAGCTCTGGCGCCAGCCACCAGTCGCTAGACTGGCCCTGCCTCCTCCCTGGCTCTCCCGACCTAGCCGCGTCAGCTGTCTGGTGACGTCACTGGGCGCCGTGACGTCAACAGCAGCAGCCGTCTTTCTCCTCCCTCCTCTATCAATCTCCGATGTGCTCTGTGAACTCTGCTCGGCGGCTGTAGGGTCATAGATGGGCGCCGGCTGAAGGGGTGAGATTCAAGGCCGCAGACAAGGGTCCAACTCACGGCTATCAGCTGTACCTACCCGTGTTTGTTTGTTTATTTGTTTGTTTGCATACCACGAAATAAAATTGCTGAACTACGAGGTAGATAGATATAAATTGGTAGTTAAAGGGAAATAATTACATTTTCCCACAGCAATGGAATTATTACTTGAAATCGACAGACGAGACCAAAATATATTGTAAATTCATCACATTTTGCATACAACTTTCCTACCGAAAGATATTTCAAGTTCAAGTTGATAAGCGTTCCACACTTTTAACGACCGGTACTTGCAAGTACTTTTGGTCAAAATCAAACTCTTGGTCAAAGTCAAAATCAAACTGCGGGGTTTTCCCGTATTGCTTTTTTACGCAATGGAGTGGAAAATATATTTTGCGTTCTGCTTGTTGTGATTATATGCCCGACGATCCTCTAGAATTAACAGCCATTGAATAAAAAAGGTAACCAAATTAGCAGTTAACGGATGCATATATCGGCGGCCTAGTTAGTAGTTGTGACCCTCAATTTATGAAAATGGCTTCATTTATTTTCAACATTGGGAGTTTAGTATAGTTTTGTCTCTGGCTGTATATAACACTATGCTTTATATTATCATGACAAATAATATTTTTTTTCCCAAAAAAAAATAAACAATGCAAAAACTGGCAATTCAATCGGAAGCTCATCGATGCACATCGACGGCGACCTATATAGTGTCGGCGATTTGTTTAGAGGTAATGCAACAACGTTGAACAGATTGATACAAAAGCGCCAGATGCAGTGGCGCACGCAGGGGGGGGGGGGGGGGGGTCAAAGGGGTCAGCTGACCCCCCCCCCCCCCGAAATTTATAACGGGGCCCGCATCAAAAGGACCCGTATTCTGGCCCATACCTGGCAGGGTCCCGTAATGCCTGATCGTCTTGGTAATGCCTGATCGAGGCAGGGTCCCGGTGCTGGCAAAGGCGTGCTATGGGGCCCGGTCAGGACGAGGGCCCGGTCCTTGCATATTCTTGATACAGGCCCGCTCCTGGTAGGGGCCCGGTCTTGATCAGGCCCGATCGAGGCAGGGGCCCGGTGCTGGCAAAGGCGTGGCATGGGGCTCTGTCAGGACGAGGGCCCGGTCACAATAGGGCCCGGTCCTTGCATATTCTTGATACGAGCCACTTTCTGGTAGGGGCCCGGTCTTGGTCAGGTCCGATCGAGGCAGGGGTCCGGTGCTGACAAAGGCGTCATATGGGGCCCGGTCAGGACGAGGGCCCGGCTCCTAGCAAATTATTTGATACGGGTCCCTTCCTGATAGGGGCCCGTTCATGGTAGGGCCTGTTCCAGGTAGGGGCCCGTTCCTGGTAGGGACCCGATCAAGACAGGGACCCGGTCCTGGCAGAGGCGTGATATGGGGTCAGGTGGAGGGCCCGATCACAACAGGGCCCGGTCCTTGCAAGTTATTGATATGGGCCTGTTCCTGGTAGGGGCCCGGTCTTGGTCAGGCCTGATCGAGACAAGAGCCCGGTGCTGGTTTGCCCGGTGCTGGTCCATTGCAAGTTGCTGAAAGGCAAAGGCGTAATATGGGCCCGGCCAGGACGAGAGCCCGGTCACAACAGGGTCCGGTCCTTGCATATTCTTGATACGGGCCCGCTCCTGATAGGAGCCCAGTTTGGTCAGGTCCGATCGAGGCAGGGGTCCGGTACTAACAAAGGCGTGATATGGGACCCGGTCAGGACTAGGGCCCCGTCGGCCGTCACAACAGGGCCCGGTCCTGGCAAATGCTTGATACGGTCACGTTCTGGTAACACGGGCCCGTTCCTGGTAGGGGCCCGGTCTTGATCAGGCCCGATCGAGACAGGGGCCCGGTCAGAGGCTCGGTACTGGCAAAGACGTGATATGGGGCCCGGTCAAAACGAAGGCCCGGTCACAACAGGGCCTGGTCTTTCCATTTTCTTGATACGGGCCTGTTTCTGGTAGGGGTCCGGTCTTGGTCAGGTCCGATCGAGGCAGGGGCCCGGTGCTGGCAAAGGCGTAATATGGGGCCAGGTCAGGACGAGGGGCCGGTCACAACAGGGCCCGCTCCTTGTATTTTTTATGCGGGCCCGTTACTGGTAGGGGCCCGATCAAGGCAGGGCCCCGGTGCTGGCAGAGGCGTGATATGGGGCCCGGTCAGTTCTAGTATCTGGCCAAAACTAGTGGCTAGAGCAAACATGAACTAAATTTATCCTTTTACAACTGAGAAATATGCGTTTTTGTTTTTCCATAGGGTTACATTGAAAAGGTCACGATTATAACTTCATCTTAGGTCACCGATAAAAAAAAATCCGAGATATTATAGTCCCTAATGACCTCATGACGTGCCATGAGTTTCATGTCGCTCGATTAACCACTGTGCCGGTGGTGCTACCTAGAAGTTGTTTGGTGGTCATGTCATTTTACCTGACCTAGTGACCTGACATGGCCTGGCCGGGACCCAATTTTTTGCCAAAACGTGGCTTAGCTATTCATTGCAAGTTGCTGAAAGTTTCAAGTCGATAACTTTGTGCGTTTTCTGATTATGGCGGACAAACCAAGGGGGGGGGGGGGCGAAAAAATGCCCCCGCCCCCGAGCGCCTCCAGGGTTAATTCCTATTCCGTTCGCGAACGTAGCCTAGCGTAGTGTATACGGGACTTTGACGTCCAAAGGCTGGGCTTTTTAAACCTGTAGAGGACATGAATCTGGGAGATTAGAAAGGAAAAAGGCCATAATTTAGCCCAATTTCTAAAATTGCCTCAATTTCCGAAGAGATAATTAATTCATGCCTAGAGAATATAAAGTCCCGTGTAAACGCAGTTTCTATCTACACTACAATTTGTGCCTAAACATCTCAAACATCTATGGGCGTAGCCAAATAATATTGTAACGCTCAACTTCGCTGCTTAAATAAAATGCTTCGCTATTTGGCACATGTTACGTTTCATCGTCAATACTAGAACTACTGCATGTTGTCATTGACCTCATTTCGTCAACTCTCGACAGTTGGTAGTACCGCACATCAGTAGCACACGCACCTAAAATTCGCACATCAGTAGCACACGCAGTCACCTTACACGACATTGACAAGATAATGGTAATGTCTCAGATCCCATGCTGTAGGGGTCCGCTCAAAAACAAGTGACCGAAATCCGCGAAGCTTTCTAAAAAACACGTGTGGGGGCCCGGACACAAG
>JAXIVJ010019761.1:0-17516 GCA_036785665.1 Chirona hameri | reverse complement strand
GCGTCAGAGCGGGGGGCACGGCCGGGAGGTGACGGGGCCACACCAACCCCCCGCTGCCCGCCACACAGCGTCAGAGCGGGACATGACCAAGAGGTGACGGGGGGGCCACACCAACCCCCGCTGCCCGCCACACAGCGTCAGAGCGGGGCACGGCCCGGAGGTGACGGGGCCACACCAACCCCCGCTGCCCGCCACACAGCGTCAGAGCGGGGCACGGCCGGAGGTGACGGGGCCACACCAACCCCCGCTGCCCGCCACACAGCGTCAGAGCGGGGCACGGCCCGGGAGGTGACGGGGCCACACCAACCCCCGCTGCCCGCCACACAGCGTCAGAGCGGGGCACGGCCCGGAGGTGACGGGGCCACACCAACCCCCGCTGCCCGCCACACAGCGTCAGAGCGGGGCACGGCCCGGAGGTGACGGGGCCACACCAACCCCCGCTGCCCGCCACACAGCGTCAGAGCGGGACACGGCCGGGAGGTGACGGGGCCACACCAACCCTCGCTGCCCGCCACACAGCGTCAGAGCGGGGCACGGCCCGGAGGTGACGGGGCCACACCAACCCCCGCTGCCCGCCACACAGCGTCAGAGCGGGGCACGGCCGGGAGGTGACGGGGCCACACCAACCCCCGCTGCCCGCCACACAGCGTCAGAGCGGGACACGGCCGGGAGGTGACGGGGCCACACCAACCCTCGCTGCCCGCCACACAGCGTCAGAGCGGGGCACGGCCCGGAGGTGACGGGGGCCACACCAACCCCCGCTGCCCGCCACACAGCGTCAGAGCGGGACACGGCCGGGAGGTGACGGGGCCACACCAACCCTCGCTGCCCGCCACACAGCGTCAGAGCGGGGCACGGCCCGGAGGTGACGGGGCCACACCAACCCCCGCTGCCCGCCACACAGCGTCAGAGCGGGGCACGGCCGGGAGGTGACGGGGCCACACCAACCCCCGCTGCCCGCCACACAGCGTCAGAGCGGGGCACGGCCGGGAGGTGACGGGGGCCACACCAACCCTCGCTGCCCGCCACACAGCGTCAGAGCGGGACATGGCCGGGAGGTGACGGGGCCACACCAACCCCCGCTGCCCGCCACACAGCGTCAGAGCGGGGCATGACCAAGAGGTGACGGGGCCACACCAACCCCCGCTGCCCGCCACACAGCGTCAGAGCGGGGCACGGCCCGGAGGTGACGTGGCCACACCAACCCCCGCTGCCCGCCACACAGCGTCAGAGCGGGACATGACCAAGAGGTGACGTGGCCACACCAACCCCCGCTGCCCGCCACACAGCGTCAGAGCGGGACATGACCAAGAGGTGACGTGGCCACACCAACCCCCGCTGCCCGCCACACAGCGTCAGAGCGGGACATGACCAAGAGGTGACGTGGCCACACCAACCCCCGCTGCCCGCCACACAGCGTCAGAGCGGGACATGACCAAGAGGTGACGTGGCCACACCAACCCCCGCTGCCCGCCACACAGTGTCAGAGGGGGGCACGGCCGGGAGGTGACGTGGCCACACCAACCCCGCTGCCCGCCACACAGCGTCAGAGCGGGGCACGGCCCGGAGGTGACGGGGCCACACCAACCCCCGCTGCCCGCCACACAGCGTCAGAGCGGGCACGGCCGGGAGGTGACGTGGCCACACCAACCCCCGCTGCCCGCCACACAGCGTCAGAGCGGGGCACGGCCCGGAGGTGACGTGGCCACACCAACCCCCGCTGCCCGCCACACAGCGTCAGAGCGGGACATGACCAAGAGGTGACGTGGCCACACCAACCCCCGATGCCCGCCACACAGCGTCAGAGCGGGGCACGGCCGGGAGGTGACGGGGCCACACCAACCCTCGCTGCCCGCCACACAGCGTCAGAGCGGGGCACGGCCCCGGAGGTGGCAGGGCCACAACAACCCCCGCTGCCCGCCACACAGCGTCAGAGCGGGCACGGCCGGGAGGTGACGGGGCCACACCAACCCCCGCTGCCCGCCACACAGCGTCAGAGCGGGACATGACCAAGAGGTGACGTGGCCACACCAACCCCCGCTGCCCGCCACACAGCGTCAGAGCGGGACATGACCAAGAGGTGACGTGGCCACACCAACCCCGCTGCCCGCCACACAGTGTCAGAGGGGGGCACGGCCGGGAGGTGACGTGGCCACAACAACCCCGCTGCCCGCCACACAGCGTCAGAGGGGGGGCACGGCCCGGAGGTGACGGGGCCACACCAACCCCCGCTGCCCGCCACACAGCGTCAGAGCGGGACATGACCAAGAGGTGACGTGGCCACACCAACCCCCTCCCCTCCCCCCCCCCCCCCCCCCTGCCGCCCGCCACACAGCGTCAGAGCGGGGCACGGCCGGAAGGTGACGGGCCACGCCAAAGCACGTCTTTAGGCGCCTATGGCACCTAAAGACGGCTGGCAGTTGATGCTGATTCTAATTTAGGGGCGGCATCATTAGCATCCCCAAGGTTATATGGCGCCCGTGGAGCTGACAGTGGGCGGGCGACGCCCGTCCAGTAGCCAATCAGAAGATACCTGACATTCCCGGCCAGTCGGAACATGTCAGCCCTCCCGCTCCCATTCTGATGTCCGTGAGGCGGTCAGGACGATGAACGGCGCGGGACGGGGCGGGGCGGGGCGGGGCGGGGCGGGACGGGACGGGGCGGGGCGGGGCGGGACGGGACGGGGGCGGGGCGGGGCGGGGCGGGGCGGGGCGGGGCGGGGCGGGGCGGGGCGGGACGGGACGGGACGGGACGGGACGGGACGGGACGGGACGGGGCGGGGCGGGACCAGCAGACAGCACGAGGTGACCCTGGCCTGTCGCTGCCAGACCGGCTGACCCCGCCACCGTGCTCCGCCGACCCAATGGCGAGGCCGTCTCTGAGTCCGGTCGAGCGGGCCGGTTTGTTATTCCAGCGCGCGCGTCTCACGGCTCTGACAGTCTGACGGACGGCCACCTGGCCTTGAACCATTTGGCTGCGTCGACCGCCACCGACTGCGTGCGCTGATTAAAACGACACGGTGCGGGTGTTGACGTGGGGAGGACAGAAGGACGATCCGTCGGACGGTGCCAGAGGTTCTCTCTCTCCGGAGGTGCGAACGCTGGTCAGTCTCACAGGATGACGGAGCGCCCGGCGAATCAAACGGCGGCTTCTGCCGAATCAGAGGACGGCTTGCACAACGGAGGTTATGTTCGCACTATTGACAGGGCGGGCGATGGATGGCCGACAGCTGAACAACCACAACACCTCTTTCTGGAAATACCACACCCCGGCCATCGCCTCTCTCCTCTGCAGCCACACCTCGGTTATCGCCTCTCTCTTCTGCAACTCTGTCCGGGCTTCTCGCCCCTCTACCCAGCCTGCCCGTGTTTTCCACACTGTCTAACGCCTTCCCTCCACCATCCCCGGCCTTGGCATCGTCGGACGGCATCGCCGCGACGGTCACACAGTGATAGATAGCTGTGTAGCCGCATCACCATTCAAAGGCATTGAAACAGGCTGTGTGATGTAAGCCGCATAACGAAGGCGAAACGATGACGTGGTAACCGCCGACAGCCACGGCACTCCTATACCGCCCTGGTGCGACAGAAAACACACACAATCGGGTACCGACAGCTGTTTTGGGTCACACAAACTGGCAAGGTCAAACACAGCATCTCTCTGCGCCCGGACAGAGCTGACCTGACCCTGTTCAGCCTGATGGAGGAGCAGAGCCTGTGAGCTCGCCGTCCGGTGAGCTCCCGAGCTCTCCACACGTGGTTACCTGGTGACTGGGTTAATCCGCTGTCCGCTCACTCGGCGGCGCAGACGCGGGGCCTCGCCACTGACCGGCACAGCTGTCCGACCCACACTGCCGGCTCCCGCCGCCTCCACAGCCACCCCGCCGTCACCAGTGACGTCATAACGCCGCCGCCGCCGACGCCAGAGCTGCAGCTTCTCTGGATTTAGAAACACGCACACCACGTGAGAGCTTCATCACTTTTTAGGTACATCATATCGTGACCCTGATTTTCGCCAGCGATGCTCCGTCTCAGAAGTTCAGCTCTGGCCGGGAACACGGGCTACGCAATATGTTTGAGCTGCTATTCCGATTGCAATATCCATCAGTGATCGCACGCACACGTGATCGCGATGCCCAGGTGATCGCATACGGCCAACGCTTGCAGGGAAAAAATCACCAGGCAAATTGCGACACAGGCCAGTTTTGTTGAGCGCGAGTCGGTCGGGAATTTTCCTCGAATGCTGTGGGTCGCAGAAACGCTGAATCACTCTTTAATAAAGACCAGCGGTATTGCCGGCTCCAGGTGTTATACTAACAATGCAAACAGCAGGATCCGGAATGAATGAATTGCACAACAGGTTCTCGAAAACTGCTGCGATGATATCATTAGTTGTATGCAAGAAACACGACAGGCACATTAACTGTGCTAGTGGAACTGAGCATCCGTCAGTAGAAAGATAATTGCATGTGCAAGCGTTTACATACCATGAGAGCGAACGTATACGATGCATATATCACTTTCCGACCATGCAGCCTTCGACAGATCTGCCGGCGCCGGGCTGATGAGAGCCGCACTTTGGAGAGGTATTACGGCGTATTACGGTTACTGGGTTAGGGGGTGTATGATGCACATTATCCGGCGCCACGTGATGCACATTATCCAACGCCGCGTGGACATTATCCAACGCCGCGTGATGCACATTATCCGGCGCCGCGTGATGCACATTATCCAACGCCGCGTGGACATTATCCAACGCCGCGTGATGCACATTATCCGGCGCCGCGTGATGCACATTATCCGGCGCCGCGTGATGCACATTATCCAACGCCGCGTGGACATTATCCAACGCCGCGTGATGCACATTATCCGGCACCGCGTGATGCACATTATCCAACGCCGCGTGATGCACATTATCCAACGCCGCGTGGACATTATCCAACGCCGCGTGATGCACATTATCCGGCGCCGCGTGATGCACATTATCCGGCGCCGCGTGATGCACATTATCCGGCGCCGCGTGATGCACATTATCCGGCGCCGCGTGATGCACATTATCCAACGCCGCGTGATGCACATTATCCAACGCCGCGTGGACATTATCCAACGCCGCGTGATGCACATTATCCGGCGCCGCGTGATGCACATTATCCGGCGCCGCGTGATGCACATTATCCAACGCCGCGTGATGCACATTATCCAACGCCGCGTGATGCACATTATCCAACGCCGCGTGGACATTATCCAACGCCGCGTGATGCACATTATCCGGCGCCGCGTGGACATTATCCAACGCCGCGTGATGCACATTATCCAACGCCGCGTGATGCACATTATCCAACGCCGCGTGATGCACATTATCCAACGCCGCGTGATGCACATTATCCGGCGCCGCGTGATGCACATTATCCGGCGCCGCGTGATGCACATTATCCAACGCCGCGTGGACATTATCCAACGCCGCGTGATGCACATTATCCGGCGCCGCGTGATGCACATTATCCAACGCCGCGTGATGCACATTATCCAACGCCGCGTGATGCACATTATCCAACGCCGCGTGATGCACATTATCCGGCGCCGCGTGATGCACATTATCCAACGCCGCGTGGACATTATCCAACGCCGCGTGATGCACATTATCCAACGCCGCGTGGACATTATCCAACGCCGCGTGATGCACATTATCCGGCGCCGCGTGATGCACATTATCCGGCGCCGCGTGATGCACATTATCCGGCGCCGCGTGATGCACATTATCCAACGCCGCGTGATGCACATTATCCGTCGCCGCGTGATGCACATTATCCAACGCCGCGTGGACATTATCCAACGCCGCGTGATGCACATTATCCGGCACGCTGACCGCATGTCCATTACCAGCACCACAGGACACAGCGGGCGGGCCGCCAACCCAGAACCCACCCGTGTCTCACCAGACCCGCAAGTCTATCCCAGTCGGGGCACAGACCATACCGTCGCGGCACAGCCTGGTCTGAGCCCGGCACGGCCTGGTCTGAGCCCGGCACAGCCTGGTCTGAGCCCGGCACGGCCTGGTCTGAGCCCGGCACAGCCTGGTCTGAGCCCGGCACAGCCTGGTCTGAGCCCGGCACAGCCTGGTCTGAGCCCGGCACGGCCTGGTCTGAGCCCGGCACAGCCTGGTCTGAGCCCGGCACAGCCTGGTCTGAGCCCGGCACAGCCTGGTCTGAGCCCGGCACAGCCTGGTCTGAGCCCGGCACAGCCTGGTCTGAGCCCGGCACGGCCTGGTCTGAGCCCGGCACGGCCTGGTCTGAGCCCGGCACAGCCTGGTCTGAGCCCGGCACGGCCTGGTCTGAGCCCGGCACGGCCTGGTCTGAGCCCGGCACGGCCTGGTCTGAGCCCGGCACGGCCTGGTCTGAGCCCGGCACGGCCTGGTCTGAGCCCGGCACGGCCTGGTCTGAGCCCGGCACGGCCTGGTCTGAGCCCGGCACAGCCTGGTCTGAGCCCGGCACGGCCTGGTCTGAGCCCGGCACAGCCTGGTCTGAGCCCGGCACAGCCTGGTCTGAGCCCGGCACAGCCTGGTCTGAGCCCGGCACAGCCTGGTCTGAGCCCGGCACAGCCTGGTCTGAGCCCGGCACGGCCTGGTCTGAGCCCGGCACAGCCTGGTCTGAGCCCGGCACGGCCTGGTCTGAGCCCGGCACAGCCTGGTCTGAGCCCGGCACAGCCTGGTCTGAGCCCGGCACGGCCTGGTCTGAGCCCGGCACAGCCTGGTCTGAGCCCGGCACGGCCTGGTCTGAGCCCGGCACAGCCTGGTCTGAGCCCGGCACAGCCTGGTCTGAGCCCGGCACGGCCTGGTCTGAGCCCGGCACAGCCTGGTCTGAGCCCGGCACAGCCTGGTCTGAGCCCGGCACGGCCTGGTCTGAGCCCGGCACGGCCTGGTCTGAGCCCGGCACAGCCTGGTCTGAGCCCGGCACAGCCTGGTCTGAGCCCGGCACGGCCTGGTCTGAGCCCGGCACAGCCTGGTCTGAGCCCGGCACAGCCTGGTCTGAGCCCGGCACGGCCTGGTCTGAGCCCGGCACAGCCTGGTCTGAGCCCGGCACAGCCTGGTCTGAGCCCGGCACAGCCTGGTCTGAGCCCGGCACAGCCTGGTCTGAGCCCGGCACAGCCTGGTCTGAGCCCGGCACAGCCTGGTCTGAGCCCGGCACAGCCTGGTCTGAGCCCGGCACAGCCTGGTCTGAGCCCGGCACAGCCTGGTCTGAGCCCGGCACAGCCTGGTCTGAGCCCGGCACAGCCTGGTCTGAGCCCGGCACGGCCTGGTCTGAGCCCGACACAGCCTGGTCTGAGCCCGGCACAGCCTGGTCTGAGCCCGGCACAGCCTGGTCTGAGCCCGGCACAGCCTGGTCTGAGCCCGGCACAGCCTGGTCTGAGCCCGGCACAGCCTGGTCTGAGCCCGGCACGGCCTGGTCTGAGCCCGGCACAGCCTGGTCTGAGCCCGGCACGGCCTGGTCTGAGCCCGGCACAGCCTGGTCTGAGCCCGGCACAGCCTGGTCTGAGCCCGGCACGGCCTGGTCTGAGCCCGGCACAGCCTGGTCTGAGCCCGGCACGGCCTGGTCTGAGCCCGGCACAGCCTGGTCTGAGCCCGGCACAGCCTGGTCTGAGCCCGGCACGGCCTGGTCTGAGCCCGGCACGGCCTGGTCTGAGCCCGGCACGGCCTGGTCTGAGCCCGGCACAGCCTGGTCTGAGCCCGGCACAGCCTGGTCTGAGCCCGGCACAGCCTGGTCTGAGCCCGGCACAGCCTGGTCTGAGCCCGGCACAGCCTGGTCTGAGCCCGGCACAGCCTGGTCTGAGCCCGGCACGGCCTGGTCTGAGCCCGGCACAGCCTGGTCTGAGCCCGGCACAGCCTGGTCTGAGCCCGGCACAGCCTGGTCTGAGCCCGGCACGGCCTGGTCTGAGCCCGGCACGGCCTGGTCTGAGCCCGGCACGGCCTGGTCTGAGCCCGGCACAGCCTGGTCTGAGCCCGGCACAGCCTGGTCTGAGCCCGGCACGGCCTGGTCTGAGCCCGGCACAGCCTGGTCTGAGCCCGGCACGGCCTGGTCTGAGCCCGGCACAGCCTGGTCTGAGCCCGGCACAGCCTGGTCTGAGCCCGGCACAGCCTGGTCTGAGCCCGGCACAGCCTGGTCTGAGCCCGGCACAGCCTGGTCTGAGCCCGGCACAGCCTGGTCTGAGCCCGGCACAGCCTGGTCTGAGCCCGGCACAGCCTGGTCTGAGCCCGGCACAGCCTGGTCTGAGCCCGGCACAGCCTGGTCTGAGCCCGGCACAGCCTGGTCTGAGCCCGGCACAGCCTGGTCTGAGCCCGGCACAGCCTGGTCTGAGCCCGGCACAGCCTGGTCTGAGCCCGGCACAGCCTGGTCTGAGCCCGGCACGGCCTGGTCTGAGCCCGGCACAGCCTGGTCTGAGCCCGGCACGGCCTGGTCTGAGCCCGGCACGGCCTGGTCTGAGCCCGGCACAGCCTGGTCTGAGCCCGGCACGGCCTGGTCTGAGCCCGGCACGGCCTGGTCTGAGCCCGGCACAGCCTGGTCTGAGCCCGGCACAGCCTGGTCTGAGCCCGGCACGGCCTGGTCTGAGCCCGGCACGGCCTGGTCTGAGCCCGGCACAGCCTGGTCTGAGCCCGGCACAGCCTGGTCTGAGCCCGGCACAGCCTGGTCTGAGCCCGGCACAGCCTGGTCTGAGCCCGGCACAGCCTGGTCTGAGCCCGGCACAGCCTGGTCTGAGCCCGGCACGGCCTGGTCTGAGCCCGGCACGGCCTGGTCTGAGCCCGGCACAGCCTGGTCTGAGCCCGGCACAGCCTGGTCTGAGCCCGGCACGGCCTGGTCTGAGCCCGGCACAGCCTGGTCTGAGCCCGGCACGGCCTGGTCTGAGCCCGGCACGGCCTGGTCTGAGCCCGGCACAGCCTGGTCTGAGCCCGGCACAGCCTGGTCTGAGCCCGGCACAGCCTGGTCTGAGCCCGGCACAGCCTGGTCTGAGCCCGGCACAGCCTGGTCTGAGCCCGGCACGGCCTGGTCTGAGCCCGGCACAGCCTGGTCTGAGCCCGGCACGGCCTGGTCTGAGCCCGGCACGGCCTGGTCTGAGCCCGGCACAGCCTGGTCTGAGCCCGGCACGGCCTGGTCTGAGCCCGGCACGGCCTGGTCTGAGCCCGGCACAGCCTGGTCTGAGCCCGGCACGGCCTGGTCTGAGCCCGGCACAGCCTGGTCTGAGCCCGGCACGGCCTGGTCTGAGCCCGGCACAGCCTGGTCTGAGCCCGGCACGGCCTGGTCTGAGCCCGGCACAGCCTGGTCTGAGCCCGGCACAGCCTGGTCTGAGCCCGGCACAGCCTGGTCTGAGCCCGGCACAGCCTGGTCTGAGCCCGGCACGGCCTGGTCTGAGCCCGGCACAGCCTGGTCTGAGCCCGGCACAGCCTGGTCTGAGCCCGGCACGGCCCAGCAACGCCGAGTTGTCCGCTTTTTTCTTCTTCTCTTTTCTATTCTTTTTTTGGGTGGGGAGGGGGGGTGGGAGGAGAGTGGTTATCGCCCACTCCGTAGTCCAGCCTATAGCTATATGCCGCCGCGGGTGGGGAGGAGAACCACTCCCCTCCGGGGCGGGAACCGAATTTCTTGCGCCAGTAGCCAGATCCGGAACTCTTGGATTTCGAGTCCGACGCTCTACCAACTGAGCCACCCGGCCCCCCAAGAGCTGTCCGCTGCTCGCCTACCGACAGGCCACACCCCGCCCACTCTCTGCCCGCTGCGTCTGCTCGCCTGCCGACAGGCCGCACCCCGCCCACTCTCTGCCCGCTGCGTCTGCTCGCCTGCCAACAGGCCGCACCCCGCCCACTCTCTGCCCGCTGCGTCTGCTCGCCTGCCGACAGGCCACACCCCGCCCACTCTCTGCCCGCTGCGTCTGCTCGCCTGCCGACAGGCCGCACCCCGCCCACTCTCTGCCCGCTGCGTCTGCTCGCCTACCGACAGGCCACACCCCGCCCACTCTCTGCCCGCTGCGTCTGCTCGCCTACCGACAGGCCACACCCCGCCCACTCTCTGCCCGCTGCGTCTGCTCGCCTGCCGACAGGCCACACCCCGCCCACTCTCTGCCCGCTGCGTCTGCTCGCCTACCGACAGGCCACACCCCGCCCACTCTCTGCCCGCTGCGTCTGCTCGCCTGCCGACAGGCCACACCCCGCCCACTCTCTGCCCGCTGCGTCTGCTCGCCTGCCGACAGGCCACACCCCGCCCACTCTCTGCCCGCTGCGTCTGCTCGCCTGCCGACAGGCCACACCCCGCCCACTCTCTGCCCGCTGCGTCTGCTCGCCTACCGACAGGCCACACCCCGCCCACTCTCTGCCCGCTGCGTCTGCTCGCCTGCCGACAGGCCACACCCCGCCCACTCTCTGCCCGCTGCGTCTGCTCACCTGCCGACAGGCCACACCCCGCCCACTCTCTGCCCGCTGCGTCTGCTCGCCTGCCGACAGGCCACACCCCGCCCACTCTCTGCCCGCTGCGTCTCCGTGTCTGCCGACAGGCCACACCCCGCCCACTCTCTGCCCGCTGCGTCTGCTCGCCTGCCGACAGGCCACACCCCGCCCACTCTCTGCCCGCTGCGTCTGCTCGCCTACCGACAGGCCACATCCAGCCCACTCTCTGCCCGCTGCGTCTCCGTGTCTGCCGACTGGCCGCACCCCGCCCACTCTCTGACCGCTGCGTCTCCGTGTCTGCCGACAGGCCACACCCCGCCCACTCTCTGCCCGCTGCGTCTGCTCGCCTGCCGACAGGCCGCACCCCGCCCACTCTCTGCCCGCTGCGTCTGCTCGCCTGCCGACAGGCGGCACCCCGCCCACTCTCTGCCCGCTGCGTCTCCGTGTCTGCCGACTGGCCGCACCCGCTCACTCTCTGCCCGCTGCGTCTCCGTGTCTGCCGACAGGCCACACCCCGCCCACTCTCTGCCCGCTGCGTCTCCGTGTCTGTCGACAGGCCGCACCCCGCCCACTCTCTGCCCGCTGCGTCTCCGTGTCTGCCGACAGGCCGCACCCCGCCCACTCTCTGCCCGCTGCGTCTCCGTGTCTGCCGACAGCCCGCACCCCGCCCACTCTCTGCCCGCTGCGTCTGCTCGCCTGCCGACAGGCCGCACCCTGCCCACTCTGCCCGCTGCGTCTGCTCGCCTGCCGACAGGCCGCACCCCGCCCACTCTCTGCCCGCTGCGTCTGCTCGCCTGCCGACAGGCCGCACCCCGCCCACTCTCTGCCCGCTGCGTCTCCGTGTCTGTCGACAGGCCGCACCCCGCCCACTCTCTGCCCGCTGCGTCTCCGTGTCTGCCGACAGGCCGCACCCCGCCCACTCTCTGCCCGCTGCGTCTCCGTGTCTGCCGACAGGCCGCACCCCGCCCACTCTCTGCCCGCTGCGTCTGCTCGCCTGCCGACAGGCCGCACCCCGCCCACTCTGCCCGCTGGGTCTGCTCGCCTGCCGACAGGCCGCACCCCGCCCACTCTCTGCCCGCTGCGTCTGCTCGCCTGCCGACAGGCCGCACCCCGCCCACTCTCTGCCCGCTGCGTCTGCTCGCCTGCCGACAGGCCGCACCCCGCCCACTCTCTGCCAGCTGCGTCTGCGCAGCTGCCGACAGGCCGCACCCCGCCCACTCTCTGCCCGCTGCGTCTGCTCGCCTGCCGACAGGCCGCACCCCGCCCACTCTCTGCCCGCTGCGTCTCCGTGTCTGCCGACAGGCCGCACCCCGCCCACTCTCTGCCCGCTGCGTCTGCTCGCCTGCCGACAGGCCGCACCCCGCCCACTCTCTGCCCGCTGCGTCTGCTCGCCTACCGACAGGCCGCACCCCGCCCACTCTCTGCCCGCTGCGTCTCCGTGTCTGCCGACAGGCCGCACCCCGCCCACTCTCTGCCCGCTGCGTCTGCTCGCCTACCGACAGGCCGCACCCCGCCCAGTATCTGCCCGCTGCGTCTGCTCGCCTGCCGACAGGCCGCACCCCGCCCACTCTCTGCCCGCTGCGTCTCCGTGTCTGCCGACAGGCCGCACCCCGCTCACTCTCTGCCCGCTGCGTCTGCTCGCCTGCCGACAGGCCGCACCCCGCCCACTTTCTGCCCGCTGCGTCTCCGTGTCTGCCGACAGGCCGCACCCCGCCCACTCTCTGCCCGCTGCGTCTGCTCGCCTGCCGACAGGCCGCACCCCGCCCACTCTCTGCCCGCTGCGTCTCCGTGTCTGCCGACAGGCCGCACCCCACCCACTCTCTGCCCGCTGCGTCTGCTCGCCTGCCGACAGGCCGCACCCCGTCCACTCTCTGCCCGCTGCGTCTCCGTGTCTGCCGACAGGCCGCACCCCGCCCACTCTCTGCCCGCTGCGTCTCCGTGTCTGCCGACAGGCCGCACCCCGCCCACTCTCTGCCCGCTGCGTCTGCTCGCCTGCCGACAGGCCGCACCCCGCCCACTCTCTGCCCGCTGCGTCTCCGTGTCTGCCGACAGGACGCACCCCGCCCACTCTCTGCCCGCTGCGTCTCCGTGTCTGCCGACAGGCCGCACCCCGCCCACTATCTGCCCGCTGCGTCTCCGTGTCTGCCGACAGGCCGCACCCCGCCCACTCTCTGCCCGCTGCGTATCCGTGTCTGCCGACAGGCCACACCCCGCCCACTCTCTGCCCGCTGCGTCTGCTCGCCTACCGACAGGCCACACCCCGCCCACTCTCTGCCCGCTGCGTCTGCTCGACTGCCGACAGGCCGCACCCCGCCCACTCTCTGCCCGCTGCGTCTGCTCGCCTACCGACAGGCCACACCCCGCCCACTCTCTGCCCGCTGCGTCTGCTCGCCTACCGACAGGCCACACCCCGCCCACTCTCTGCCCGCTGCGTCTGCTCGCCTGCCGACAGGCCACACCCCGCCCACTCTCTGCCCGCTGCGTCTGCTCGCCTACCGACAGGCCACACCCCGCCCACTCTCTGCCCGCTGCGTCAGCTCGCCTGCCGACAGGCCACACCCCGCCCACTCTCTGCCCGCTGCGTCTGCTCACCTGCAGACAGGCCACACCCCGCCCACTCTCTGCCCGCTGTGTCTGCTCGCCTACCGACAGGCCACACCCCACCCACTCTCTGCCCGCTGCGTCTGCTCGCCTGCCGACAGGCCACACCCCGCCCACTCTCTGCCCGCTGCGTCTCCGTGTCTGCCGACAGGCCGCACCCCGCCCACTCTCTGCCCGCTGCGTCTGCTCGCCTGCCGACAGGCCGCACCCCGCCCACTCTCTGCCCGCTGCGTCTCCGTGTCTGCCGACAGGACGCACCCCGCCCACTCTCTGCCCGCTGCGTCTCCGTGTCTGCCGACAGGCCGCACCCCGCCCACTCTCTGCCCGCTGCGTCTGCTCGCCTGCCGACAGGCCGCACCCCGCCCACTATCTGCCCGCTGCGTCTGTTCGCCTGCCGACAGGCCGCACCCCGCCCACTCTCTGCCCGCTGCGTCTCCGTGTCTGCCGACAGGCCGCACCCCGCCCACTCTCTGACCGCTGCGTCTCCGTGTCTGCCGACAGGCCACACCCCGCCCACTCTCTGCCCGCTGCGTCTGCTCGCCTGCCGACAGGCCGCACCCCGCCCACTCTCTGCCCGCTGCGTCTGCTCGCCTGCCGACAGGCCGCACCCCGCCCACTCTCTGCCCGCTGCGTCTCCGTGTCTGCCGACTGGCCGCACCCCGCCCACTCTCTGCCCGCTGCGTCTCCGCGTCTGCCGACAGGCCGCACCCCGCCCACTCTCTGCCCGCTGCGTCTGCTCGCCTACCGACAGGCCGCACCCCGCCCACTCTCTGCCCGCTGCGTCTGCTCGCCTGCCGACAGGCCGCACCCCGCCCACTCTCTGCCCGCTGCGTCTCCGTGTCTGCCGACAGGCCGCACCCCGCCCACTCTCTGCCCGCTGCGTCTGCTCGCCTGCCGACAGGCCGCACCCCGCCCACTCTCTGCCCGCTGCGTCTCCGTGTCTGCCGACAGGCCGCACCCCGCCCACTCTCTGCCCGCTGCGTCTGCTCGCCTGCCGACAGGCCGCACCCCGCCCACTCTCTGCCCGCTGCGTCTCCGTGTCTGCCGACAGGCCGCACCCCGCCCACTCTCTGCCCGCTGCGTCTGCTCGCCTGCCGACAGGCCGCACCCCGCCCACTCTCTGCCCGCTGTGTCTCCGTGTCTGCCGACAGGCCGCACCCCGCCCACTCTCTGCCCGCTGCGTCTGCTCGCCTGCCGACAGGCCGCACCCCGCCCACTCTCTGCCCGCTGCGTCTCCGTGTCTGCCGACAGGCCGCACCCCACCCACTCTCTGCCCGCTGCGTCTGCTCGCCTGCCGACAGGCCGCACCCCGCCCACTCTCTGCCCGCTGCGTCTCCGTGTCTGCCGACATGCCGCACCCCGCCCACTCTCTGCCCGCTGCGTCTCCGTGTCTGCGGTGACAGGCCGCACCCAGCCCACTCTCTGCCCGCTGCGTCTCCGTGTCTGCGGTGACAGGCCGCACCCCACCCACTCTCTGCTCGCTGCGTCTCCGTGTCTGCCGACAGGCCGCACCCAGCCCACTCTCTGCCCGCTGCGTCTCCGTGTCTGCGGTGACAGGCCGCACCCAGCCCACTCTCTGCCCGCTGCGTCTCCGTGTCTGCGGTGACAGGCCGCACCCCGCCCACTCTCTGCCCGCTGCGTCTTCGTGTCTGCCGACAGGCCGCACCCCGCCCACTCTATGCCCGCTGCGTCTCCGTGTCTGCGGTGACAGGCCGCACCCAGCCCACTCTCTGCCCGCTGCGTCTCCGTGTCTGCGGTGACAGGCCGCACCCCGCCCACTCTCTGCCCGCTGCGTCTCCGTGTCTGCCGACAGGCCGCACCCAGCCCACTCTCTGCCCGCTGCGTCTCCGTGTCTGCCGACAGGCCGCACCCCGCCCACTCTCTGCCCGCTGCGTCTGCTCGCCTGCCGACAGGCCGCACCCCGCCCACTCTCTGCCCGCTGCGTCTCCCTGTCTGCCGACAGGCCGCACCCCGCCCACTCTCTGCCCGCTGCGTCTGCTCGCCTGCCGACAGGCCGCACCCCGCCCACTCTCTGCCCGCTGCGTCTGCTCGCCTGCCGACAGGCCGCACCCCGCCCACTCTCTGCCCGCTGCGTCTCCGTGTCTGCGGTGACAGGCCGCACCCCGCCCACTCTCTGCCCGCTGCGTCTCCGTGTCTGCCGACAGGCCGCACCCCGCCCACTCTCTGCCCGCTGCGTCTGCTCGCCTGCCGACAGGCCGCACCCCGCCCACTCTCTGCCCGCTGCGTCTCCGTGTCTGCCGACAGGCCGCACCCCGCCCACTCTCTGCCCGCTGCGTCTGCTCGCCTGCCGACAGGCCGCACCCCGCCCACTCTCTGCCCGCTGCGTCTCCGTGTCTGCGGTGACAGGCCGCAACCCGCCCACTCTCTGCCCGCTGCGTCTCCGTGTCTGCCGACAGGCCGCACCCCGCCCACTCTCTGCCCGCTGCGTCTGCTCGCCTGCCGACAGGCCGCACCCCGCCCACTCTCTGCCCGCTGCGTCTCCGTGTCTGCCGACAGGCCGCACCCCGCCCACTCTCTGCTCGCTGCGTCTGCTCGCCTTCCGACAGGCCGCACCCCGCCCACTCTCTGCCCGCTGCGTCTCCGTGTCTGCGGTGACAGGCCGCACCCAGCCCACTCTCTGCCCGCTGCGTCTCCGTGTCTGCGGTGACAGGCCGCACCCCGCCCACTCTCTGCCCGCTGCGTCTCCGTGTCTGCCGACAGGCCGCACCCAGCCAACTCTCTGCCCGCTGCGTCTCCGTGTCTGCGGTGACCAGTAGCGACATTCGGCGCAGCTGCCGACCCTACACCAGAGGTAGTCGACCGACAACCGGCAGCCAAGAACACCACACAGCCTGCTACGAGGTAGACCCCGTCCAGTCCAGCTGACGCCCCGGGCAGAGAGTCCAGTCCAGCTGACGCCCCGGGCAGAGAGTCCAGTCCAGCTGACGCCCCGGGCAGAGAGTCCAGTCCAGCTGACGCCCCGGGCAGAGAGTCCAGTCAAGCTGACGCCCCGGGCAGAGAGTCCAGTCCAGCTGACGCCCCGGGCAGAGAGTCCAGTCCAGCTGACGCCCCGGGCAGAGAGTCCAGTCCAGCTGACGCTCCGGGCAGAGAGTCCAGTCCAGCTGACGCCCCGGGCAGAGAGTCCAGTCCAGCTGACGATCCCCAGCCTGCGGTGTCGGTCCAGCTGACGATCCCCAGCCTGCGGTGTCGGTCCAGCTGACGATCCCCAGCCTGCGGTGTCGGTCCAGCTGACGATCCCCAGCCTGCGGTGTCGGTCCAGCTGACGATCCCCAGCCTGCGGTGTCGGTCCAGCTGACGATCCCCAGCCTGCGGTGTCGGTCCAGCTGACGATCCCCAGCCTGCGGTGTCGGTCCAGCTGACGATCCCCAGCCTGCGGTGTCGGTCCAGCTGACGATCCCCAGCCTGCGGTGTCGGTCCAGCTGACGATCCCCAGCCTGCGGTGTCGGTCCAGCTGACGATCCCCAGCCTGCGGTGTCGGTCCAGCTGACGATCCCCAGCCTGCGGTGTCGGTCCAGCTGACGATCCCCAGCCTGCGGTGTCGGTCCAGCTGACGATCCCCAGCCTGCGGTGTCGGTCCAGCTGACGATCCCCAGCCTGCGGTGTCGGTCCAGCTGACGATCCCCAGCCTGCGGTGTCGGTCCAGCTGACGATCCCCAGCCTGCGGTGTCGGTCCAGCTGACGATCCCCAGCCTGCGGTGTCGGTCCAGCTGACGATCCCCAGCCTGCGGTGTCGGTCCAGCTGACGATCCCCAGCCTGCGGTGTCGGTCCAGCTGACGATCCCCAGCCTGCGGTGTCGGTCCAGCTGACGATCCCCAGCCTGCGGTGTCGGTCCAGCTGACGATCCCCAGCCTGCGGTGTCGGTCCAGCTGACGATCCCCAGCCTGCGGTGTCGGTCCAGCTGACGATCCCCAGCCTGCGGTGTCGGTCCAGCTGACGATCCCCAGCCTGCGGTGTCGGTCCAGCTGACGATCCCCAGCCTGCGGTGTCGGTCCAGCTGACGATCCCCAGCCTGCGGTGTCAGTCCAGCTGACGATCCCCAGCCTGCGGTGTCGGTCCAGCTGACGATCCCCAGCCTGCGGTGTCGGTAGTCTGGCGATAAATGTGCTGAGTCGTCCCCTCCGTAACGGTGTCGCGTCTCCCGTCACCGCGATTAGCCCACCTTCCTACAACAGCCGTCACGGCCACTTATCGCCGGACAGCTAATCACTAATCACACCCGTCCGTATCCTCACACCGCGCTCCTCTGCCACCCCGGCACAGCACCACACCTCCCATCGGCGGCTCCTCTGCCACCCCGGCACAGCACCACACCTCACACCGCGCTCCTCTGCCACCCGGCACAGCACCACACCTCCCATCGGCGGCTCCTCTGCCACCCGGCACAGCACCACACCTCCCATCGGCGGCTCCTCTGCCACCCCGGCACAGCACCACACACCTCACACCGCGCTCCTCTGCCACCCGGCAC
>JAXIVJ010019760.1:0-17520 GCA_036785665.1 Chirona hameri | reverse complement strand
ATTTGGCATAAATGGAAGGTATTAACGACTAATTTGTACTACGAACGAGATAAGATAATGGAGAAGCCGTTTTTGTAACTTTGCTGTCGATATTTTCTCCAAGATAAGGTGGGAAGATTCAATAATAGTTTCGTCTATTTTCTCAATTTTATTGACTGGAGGCAAATTTTACGCAGGTTTCCGCTCAGTTTCTTGTTGAATTACAGACTCGTGCTGACAGACCCACCGCGGCTTGTAAAAGTGTAAGAACATCTGTGACAAAAAAAAATGCTTGAAGGACGTCCCAAAAATACAATGAAAAGGGAACAATCTTGGTCAAGATTGATGTCAGAAACAAAACAAGAGAAACGACTTACAAAGTACATGACGATCTTACATAGTGAATTATATATAAGTGCGAAGCGCTCGCTCGTCTCTCCGTGGTATATGGGAAATTTTTCGTCATTACGTCATTCGCGGCGCCATAGGATAGTTTTTGTAATTATTAGTGTATACCTTTACTGTGCATTTGAATGTTTATCATCTTTATCTTTATTATGTGTATTTTTTAATGTATTTATTGCTGTTTTAACTTTTGACATTCGCTGTCTCTGGGCATTGATTGCTCGTTGTGATATTTTGATAATAAACGCTAATAAACCAAATCTGATTATGAGCCGGCCCGGCCCACGCCGACCCGACCCGACCCGACCCGACCCGACCCCGTGGCGACGCTTTTGAGAAGCTCATATCTCTGCAACCACCGCGTCCGATTGACAAGCATGACTTCTTTGCTGAGCAGCACCATCCAACCTACCCTGTTTGAGACCAGTGCTGACTCATGCGGTCGCAGAGGTGCAAAAAAGTGTCAGCCTGTCACCGACGGAGGGTCAGGCTGACTCATTTTTTTGCCATTTTTCACCATTGCATTAATACAATTTTGTTAGTCATGACGGTCAAAAGAAGGCTTTTTAAAGTCATCGATAACAATAAACAAGCCTATGTCGGTGCCAACACAAAATAATATGCCATAGGCCACATGTAAGTTATTCGGAAACATCCTAAAACATAAGTAAATGGTTATTTCTTACTTCTTACAAAAAAAAAACGACCAACGCATTCGACATAATTAAGAACTACTTTGAAACTAATTTGTAAACCCGAACTTCAAAACGGTGACGTCATTAAGCTTCCCCATGACTCCAGACCAACAACGGTGATAGTAACCTTGAGCCTTGATTTGATTGCCCGGCCGCGACGGTGACGCCAGCCACACCGTTACCCAGTGACGGTGACGCCAGCCCCACCATTACCCAGCGACGGTGACGCCAGCCCCACCATTACCCAGCGACGGTGACGCCAGCCCCCACCGTTACCCAGCGACGGTGACGCCAGCCCCACCATTACCCAGCGACGGTGACGCCAGCCCCACCATTACCCAGCGACGGTGACGCCAGCCCCACCGTTACCCAGCGACGGTGACGCCAGCCCCACCGTTATCCAGCGACGGTGACGCCAGCCCCACCATTACCCAGCGACGGTGACGCCAGCCCCACCATTACCCAGCGACGGTGACGCCAGCCCCACCGTTACCGGACAGAGCAACTACCAATTGTCTTGCCTGGTGTTGTCTGGAGTGGTGCAGATGCATCTTCAGTCTCATTGCTTCCATGCCTTTTCAAGTGCTCAAAAGCACCTCCAACACCAAATGCTTTGTTTCTTAATTTAAGTGGCAATCCAGGATGCTTGTTATGTCGCCTTGTTATGTCGCTTAAATTGTTGTACTCGCCCTCGTAAAAACAGCGGCCACAAGCTTGATGCCGTCTATTTGGTGGGAGCTTTGCTTCTTCCTCGTGAGTTCTTTGCTTTTTCACTTTGGCCATCTTTAGCTTTTCACAATCAGACTATCAAAAGAGCCGAATTTAAGCAATACACACTTATACCACTCATACACAATCCACAGCTGTAACTCTTCAACGTGTTTATCCCAAACACAATTCAAAAAGCCCCGCTTAAGATCCACAGTTAATTATCAATTCAATCGAAGGTCTTGTCCGTCAGCACAATTGGTCTACTTGCTAGAAAAGAGCGAACGCACTTATAAGTATTGACTATTGAGGTATTGGCGATTCATTATGCGAGTCTCTGTTTCAATACAGCCCGATCAGCTGCTGCCCTATTCTCATATATAAATGATTGTTTAGCTAAATTAACATGTAAATACCATTTATACGGTGTTTACTTAGCTAAAGAGTGGTAAAATTAATGGTAATTATTGTTAAAATACAGTCAGTTGGTGTATTCAAACCTGTGACGTCACTATAACACTGAAGGAGGCGAGAAAAAAACAGCAGCGCAAGCACCGAAATTGCCGCAAACCCATACAACAGCACCACAATTGCCACGGACCCACCAGACCCAGCGACAAACTCACTACTCGGGCTCCGCTTACAAAAGCCAGCAGAATTCCCGGAGGTCAGTGGAAGCTGCAGTTAAATTACAACACGTACTGATTAGACAGCCGGGAATGGGGCACGGGTTATGCCTGACAAGTTACTGTGAGTTGCTAGTAAGACCAAATGAGTACGGTTGTGGTCAATTTTGTTTTTAGAAGTTTTGTCTCTGAAAATGCATCAAGCCGTGAGCGGTTGGCTGACTCACCACGCACCTTCCGCTGTCACCGACGTACGAGTAGGAGCTTTGTTGGCGAGTAGGAGCTTTTTTCACCTCTGTGCGGGTGCCTACCATTGCGCGTGGCGCTTGCCGCGTGAGGGGTGTTGAAAAGTGTTTTCTCGCAAAAACTCTACAACGGCTGAGCCGATTGTGTGCAAGTTTGGTGTGTGGTTAGGGACCCCTCAGCCGCCAATTTTCCACAAGTCAGGGGTGGGGTGCCTCTGCACGTGCGCACGTGCACACCCCTATTTTATACCTCAGGAACGGCTGAGCCGATTGTGTTCAAATTTGGTGTATGGTTAAAGGACCTCTCAGCCGCCGCCTTTCCACAAGCTATATCTCTGGAACGGTTGAGCCGATTGTGTTCAAATTTGGTGTGTGGTTCGGGACCTCTCAGCTCTCACTTTCCCACGAGTCAAAGGTGGATACCTCTGCACGTGCGCACGTGCGCACGTGCGCACCCTTTTTTGTATCTCAGAAACTACTTGCCCGATCAAGTTGAAATTCCCCATACATTTCCTTCGCGCTCGCTCGTTCATCGCCAACTACGGCGCCTTACTGGTTGTTAACATAAGTGGAATACAACATTTCGAGACGTTCGGCAAGGAATGCTTGATAACTCACGGTTGCCGAGATATGAGCTTCTCAAAAGCGTCGCCACGGGTCGGGTCGGCCCGGGTTGCGAGTTTCCCCAAGTCCCGTCGGCAGGGCCGCTCAGTTTCAGATTTGTCCCATACCCCACGGACGGACGGCAGCGCTCGCTCGTTTCGCGCTCGCTCGTAATAAACTAAGCTCATATGCACTGTATCAAAGTTTGCAGTGTCCGAAATGTGTATTTCAATGTTTCAGGTTGGCTAATCGAACACACATAACTGTTAGTCATAGAAACTATATATGATATAACCGATAATTCTACCTACAACGTTAGGATATTTTACCCAACATTTTGCTGGTTGTTTTTTTCGTTGGAATGTACCCCGGTGCTGCATCTTTGGCGCACATTAATCCTTTCGCCGGAACTACTTCCGGGGTTTGGTGCAAGAGAATACAAAGATATCTAGGTAGAATCTGCGTGCCGTGCCAGCCAATCAGCGCGCGGATTTGAGTGCATACGCGGGTATTTCTCTTTCAATATTTTCCTAGTGTTTGGTAGGTTTTCAGCGATGCAATTGAATTTAAGTCAAAGCTGAATGATTTAAAAAATAAATACGTTGTAATTTATGCACTTAAAATATATTTCAAAACCGCAATAAGGGCACTATATTTTCACGCGGATCATTAGGACGTCCAGCATAAGTTTTTTATAAATAAATTTAGTCTGAATGTTTTTGTATGGATGGATTTCCGAGGTCAGGACCCACGCTAAGCAGAGCTTGTTGCGCAGGTCCTGACCTCACCACCCGATCGCGCAATTCCTGTTGGCCGGCAGAATTTAGAGACGAAAGTTTTACGTGCCCGACATACCTGGACACGTAAGCAGTTTTGGTCAAGTTTGGTCAACTTAGACTTAACCAAAGTGGTCGAAACTCAAAACAACACCGTTTCAGACCACGCCAGATCGATTAGTGAAGAATTCGACCAAATCGGTCCCATAGGCTCGGAGCATGGCATCGTCTGCTAATTTCGTCTGCGTTTTAGACCATCCTGGGTAGAATTGAGTTTCACCCGGGTATATTTTTTCGGTGCAAGAGGCTTCAGATGAAATAACAACCAGGTACTTTATCGTCGTTCCTTTCATACGAGTGCACTTTAACCAGACATGCGCGTGAATCCCAAAACTGATCCCGGGATCTGGTCCCTAGTATCTGGATCCCGGATCCACTGGCACCATAGATCCACCTTCACAGTTCGTTGAGAAATCCACTGGGATAATAGAGGGATCACTGGGCCTTCAGAATTGGTCGAAAGATCTACGGGAATCCTAGGCACGGTTTCGTACGAGGACCCATCGGGTCCCAGATTCGCAATTATACAGATTTATACTTTCAGAGCCTATAAGTTAAGAGATTGTCAATACTTTCCAATTTGTTGCAAATTTAACTATTACGGTCGTACCTATATCTTTTGTTAAGAGATACTTTAATTCGAGCACAATATTTACGTGTGATCCTGTCAGAGATCCCTCGGGATCATAGATCCACTTTATTTTGTCCTGGGATATTGTGGGTTCCAGCATCCATTGCCAAATTGTATCGAGAGATCCACTGAGATCCTAGATCTGTCGTTTAATTTTGTGAATCGTGGTTCCGAACGTGGGATCCAATTGCACATATCTGAATTCAACTGCATTCAGGTGAATTTGCCGAAGGTTCCCACCACGCCGTGCTCGCCAAATGTGCTGTCTCGCCGTTCTCTGGAACCCCTTGTTTGACCCCGCTCCGTCTCGCTGCCAACACCCCTCCGGCCTCACAAGAAGTGAAGGTAAGTAAGTGTAAGTAAACGGCGAGCGATAGCGTTTCACCTCCCTGCCCGCCCGGCCAGTCGCCAATCGGTCACAGTCCCCCCCCCCCCCTCACCACCCACCCCACTCACCCGGCTGTATATTTACCCTGGGCACACGGCGGCGGCGGCGGCGGCGGCGGCGGCGCAGCGCGACGTGGCGTGGCGTGGCGCGTCCCAGACGAACCCAACGCTTCGTATGTACTCTGCCCCGTTCCCAAACGGCGCACCATCTGGCTCAGTCAGGTTTCCAGACCACAGACGGGCCTCTGTGCTCCCAGGACTGGGCTGTCGGCTCCTACATCGCTCCGATCGCTCCGGCCGGGGGAGGGGGGAGGTGGCGATGAGTCAGGGTCGTGTGATCTGTAGGCTGCCCCGTCTGCACCCCGTCTGGACCCTGGCCGGACCCCGTCTGGACCGAGACTGGACGTCATCCGGCGGAGGTTGGCCGTCTGGTGTGCTCCATTGACTGAGTCGGGGCAGCCACACAGCCGAGTTTCTACCCGGTCCCCACACCACACACACTCCAGCCATTGAATGGGTCTGAGCAGCCACACAGCCGAGTTTCTACCCGGTCCCCACACCACACACACTCCAGCCATTGAATGGGTCTGAGCAGCCACACAGCCGAGTTTCTACCCGGTCCCCACACCACACACACTCCAGCCATTGAATGGGTCTGAGCAGCCACACAGCCGAGTTTCTACCCGGTCCCCACACCACACACACACTCCAGCCATTGAATGGGTCTGAGAAGCCACACAGCCGAGTTTCTACCCGGTCCCCACACCACACACACACTCCAGCCATTGAATGGGTCTGAGCAGCCACACAGCCGAGTTTCTACCCGGTCCCCACACCACACACACTCCAGCCATTGAATGGGTCTGAGCAGCCACACAGCCGAGTTTCTACCCGGTCCCCACACCACACACACACTCCAGCCATTGAATGGGTCTGAGCAGCCACACAGCCGAGTTTCTACCCGGTCCCCACACCACACACACTCCAGCCATTGAATGGGTCTGAGCAGCCACACAGCCGAGTTTCTACCCGGTCCCCACACCACACACACTCCAGCCATTGAATGGGTCTGAGCAGCCACACAGCCGAGTTTCTACCCGGTCTCCACACCACACACACTCCAGCCATTGAATGGGTCTGAGCAGCCACACAGCCGAGTTTCTACCCGGTCTCCACACCACACACACTCCAGCCATTGACTGAGTCGGGGCAGCCACACAGCCGAGTTTCTACCCGGTCTCCACACCACACACACTCCAGCCATTGACTGTGTCAGGGCAGCCACACAGCCGAGTTTCTACCCGGTCTCCACACCACACACACTCCAGCCATTGACTGTGCCAGGGCAGCCACACAGCCGAGTTTCTACCCGGTCTCCACACCACACACACTCCAGCCATTGAATGGGTCTGAGCAGCCACACAGCCGAGTTTCTACCCGGTCCCCACACCACACACACACTCCAGCCATTGAATGGGTCTGAGCAGCCACACAGCCGAGTTTCTACCCGGTCTCCACACCACACACACTCCAGCCATTGAATGGGTCTGAGCAGCCACACAGCCGAGTTTCTACCCGGTCCCCACACCACACACACACTCCAGCCATTGAATGGGTCTGAGCAGCCACACAGCCGAGTTTCTACCCGGTCTCCACACCACACACACTCCAGCCATTGAATGGGTCTGAGCAGCCACACAGCCGAGTTTCTACCCGGTCTCCACACCACACACACTCCAGCCATTGAATGGGTCTGAGCAGCCACACAGCCGAGTTTCTACCCGGTCTCCACACCACACACACACTCCAGCCATTGAATGGGTCTGAGCAGCCACACAGCCGAGTTTCTACCCGGTCTCCACACCACACACACAATCCAGCCATTGAATGGGTCTGAGCAGCCACACAGCCGAGTTTCTACCCGGTCTCCACACCACACACACACTCCAGCCATTGAATGGGTCTGAGCAGCCACACAGCCGAGTTTCTACCCGGTCTCCACACCACACACACTCCAGCCATTGACTGTGTCAGGGCAGCCACACAGCCGAGTTTCTACCCAGTCTCCACACCACACACACTCCAGCTATTGACTGGGTCTGAGCAGCCACACAGCCGAGTTTCTACCCGGTCTCCACACCACACACACAATCCAGCCATTGAATGGGTCTGAGCAGCCACACAGCCGAGTTTCTACCCGGTCTCCACACCACACACACTCCAGCCATTGAATGGGTCTGAGCAGCCACACAGCCGAGTTTCTACCCGGTCTCCACACCACACACACTCCAGCCATTGACTGTGTCAGGGCAGCCACACAGCCGAGTTTCTACCCAGTCTCCACACCACACACACTCCAGCTATTGACTGGGTCTGAGCAGCCACACAGCCGAGTTTCTACCCGGTCTCCACACCACACACACAATCCAGCTATTGAATGGGTCTGAGCAGCCACACAGCCGAGTTTCTACCCGGTCTCCACACCACACACACACTCCAGCCATTGAATGGGTCTGAGCAGCCACACAGCTGAGTTTCTACCCGGTCTCCACACCACACACACTCCAGCCATTGAATGGGTCTGAGCAGCCACACAGCCGAGTTTCTACCCGGTATCCACACCACACACACACACTCCAGCCATTGAATGGGTCTGAGCAGCCACACAGCTGAGTTTCTACCCGGTCTCCACACCACACACACTCCAGCCATTGACTGTGTCAGGGCAGCCACACAGCCGAGTTTCTACCCGGTCTCCACACCACACACACTCCAGCCATTGACTGGGTCTGAGCAGCCACACAGCCGAGTTTCTACCCGGTCTCCACACCACACACACTCCAGCCATTGAATGGGTCTGAGCAGCCACACAGCCGAGTTTCTACCCGGTCTCCACACCACACACACACTCCATCCATTGACTGTGTCGGGGCAGCCACACAGCCGAGTTTCTACCCGGTCTCCACACCACACACACTCCAGCCATTGAATGGGTCTGAGCAGCCACACAGCCGAGTTTCTACCCGGTCTCCACACCACACACACTCCAGCCATTGAATGGGTCTGAGCAGCCACACAGCTGAGTTTCTACCCGGTCTCCACACCACACACACACTCCAGCCATTGACTGTGTCGGGGCAGCCACACAGCCGAGTTTCTACCCGGTCTCCACACCACATACACACTCCAGCCATTGAATGGGTCTGAGCAGCCACACAGCCGAGTTTCTACCCGGTCTCCACACCACACACACTCCAGCCATTGAATGGGTCTGAGCAGCCACACAGCCGAGTTTCTACACGGTCTCCACACCACACACACACTCCAGCCATTGACTGAGTCGGGGCAGCCACACAGCCGAGTTTCTACTCGGTCTCCACACCACACACACTCCAGCCCAGTCTCTGAATATGACGGCGCCGGGTAGACGCCGCTGCAGCTGTTTACGATTCAGGCCAGGGCGCGTCGTTTTTGCGCGAGGGATGTTTGGGAGGCAGGCCAGCAGCACCATCCAGACTTTAACGTTCATTGGCAGAACTCGGGAGTCGTTTGTTCCGGTGATGACACAGTAATTCAATCATTGGACTCCCTTGTGGCCTGGCAACCGCACGGCGCACCACTCTATACGGGTCGGCAGAGGAAAGCGATGGCTCGATTTAACACTGTTAAAAAAGTGTAGCACTCTTTGGTTATAATCGAGGTCAATTTTCAGCTCCGTGTTGGTGCTAAATTGACGCCCCATTAGCGGCTTGTCTTAGTGTCTGGGCGCTTTATTTAGCAACTTAGTAGCTTAGCGAAGCTTGTACGTTTCACACGGTGCTTAGTAATAGCATGTGAAAAGAATAGGTGTGCTACCAGACCAGAATTAGGGCTGCAGAGTCAGAGTCGGAGTCGGAGTCGGAGTCGGAGTCGGCAGTTTTGGCCGGAGTCGTAGTATGAGCCGCTAAAATCTTACCGACTCCGACTCCGACCCGGAGTCGGAGTCGATTTTTTGGCAATTGGCGATTACTTTGGTCGGTGGAATAGCCGTCGGCCTAGGGACATTAACTGTACAGTGTACACCCCTTTCGAAAGAAAATGAGTGGAAATGAAACCTATAGTTTACTCATCTAGCGGTAGATGTCCGCCTGATGAAGATGATGAGGCAATAATTTTAACGTCGCCATGCTCGTTTCGCCAAGTAGATTCGAATCATACCATGGTGACCAGGTTACCTAAGTCAAATTCAAAATTTGACCTCAGGTCAAGGTAATTTAAGAGCATGTGGTGAACCAGGTATTTCATGCTGCGTAATGTCGGACGCGTCTCGACGAGACATACACAGTGGTGCCGGTCTCACGTTCTTATTTTCATTTTATGCTATCAAGAGCTATTGGCAAAGAAGCACTGGTCACCTCAGATGACCTCACTCGATCTTGTAGGGGTCACTTAGCAATAATTGTACTTGGGTCATCAAGAATGAGCTACATATCATAATCATTCAGCTACATCAAATCAGCATAATCTTAAAATCATTATTATGATCTAATGCGTATCCTCTGATATGAAAACATTTGTATATTTTATCGTTGACTTATAATGGGAAGGTCACGAAACTGACCTGACCTAAGGTCACCGATATAATCAAAACAAATTCGAGATAGCAGGATCGTAGGTTGGTATCTATGGCTTGATTACGTCCTGTGAGTTTTGAAGTGCTGAGCCAAACACTGTGGCCAGTGGCTGTGCACCAAGGGGTAGATCAGAATAAAATGCGTCGAAAAGTCGTGTTCCCGACTATTTTTGCATGCGTATTTAGGGCAATTTTATGAAAGCAGACAGATCAGAGCACAATGTTCCACCAACATAAAAAAAATATAGGTCACTTGTTGGTGGGTTTTCGGTGAACCTAAAGTTGCGCATGTCAGGACGACACAGATCACAGACACCGACACACACCCTTCAGGCAGGACATTGTGGCCAAGTTTAGGTGCCCATTACGACAACAAGTGTAAACATTTATAGTCATTGACATACGTCAACGAAGAGCGCATTTCATGGGCTTTGAGGTGTTACGCTTAAAAATGTTATATGTGAAACAATTTTTTTTGTATTGGTATTGGCTCCGTAGTACAAATTATACCTTATATTATATTTACGCAAGCCTACCAAAAAACTCACCAAAACTCACCACTCAAAACTACCACCAGATAATAGCCCAATACGTCTTCTGCCGTAGGGCACTCACGATTCTTGCTTATATTTGCCTTCCTTGGACTAGTGCATAATTGAATGGCCCCGTGCCGGCGTTCCTCATCCCGTCGTGCCGGCTTGGGCCAAAAAGTTCAACATTTAAAATTGATATATTTAAATAAGAAAGGAATGTTCCTAGACCAGTTTTGTCTCAAAAATACTGTGCTGCCATTTATTTGTCTGGTCATTAAAAGCAAACAAAAAACGCAATTTCAAAATGATGACGTCATGAGTGACCCATACTTTAGATGCCATAAGTCAGTCAAAAATGTGATATCATTTTTAAATTTGGTATGGTAGTTGCCCTTATGTAGTTCTCAGACATATATTCCATTCTTTTAAGAAAAAAAAAGATTTTGTGGACACTTCCCCACTTTTATTTTTATTTTAGGGGGTTAATTTTTTTTCTCTAAAAAAAAATCCGAGATAGCGAAGTTGTAGCCCTTTTCATTTGATAACTTTTGACATTTTGGATTGTATTTTGTTGAAAATATGGCGTTTGTACGGTCTGTTAAAGTTTAGATGATTTTTGCGTCAAAATCGTGTGTAGTGACGTCACTAAATTATATTTTTATATCTTCTATCCTCTAAATTCTATCTATTTTTTCCGACAAAATTGCTTCATTTTTGCACAGAAGACGCAAAATTGATGTAGCAGAAGGTAACCTAAGTTTCATGTTGATAGCGTTATTTTTTTTTGAGCTATTACGAAAGTTGATCAGGTGGGGGGGGGGGGGTAAGCGCCCCCCCCCCCCCCCCCAGTGAATGGCGGGTTAACGGTCAGTGAGCCCACTTCAGGCTCATTGTTCCTTTGTGTCACTCATATATATATATATGGCAATAGGTCCACCCAATGTATCTCGCGTCACTCTATCGTCTCCCCCTCTAAGCCCCCCTCCTAAAAACCGCCTCAGGTCAACTGAAGTCTACCAAAATATTCGCAATGTTAGTAGCTTTGGGTATGCTGGATCGCTTAGCGACATTGCGCTTACTTACTAAGAAAACGAATTTTCGCCACATTTTTTCCGATCTGCCCCATGGTGGTGTGACACGACTCGTTTGTGCATTTCACTATGCTTAAAACAAACTTGACCTTGTAAAAGTTGTTAAGGTTTCCTTAAAAATCAGAAAATATGAAATTTTCGGTCGATTTCAGTCGTTCATGGGCATGGCTCGATACGATACACAGGGGCATTAAATCTGCCCTTGAGCACCCCAATATTGTTTTGGAAATCCACCCCCCCCCCCCCCCCCCCTCCGACTGGTGGACTTGGTTGCCACTTGCCGGAGGCGAGGCGGCGGAGAGCGGAGCACTGACTGGCCAGCTGTAAGACAGCGCAGTATCCGGGAGCAGCGGCGGCTCCATGAGCGAAGACGAGCAGGAACGAGCTGGGGCTGAAGCCCAGCTGCTGCGAGCTGGGCCGGCGGCGGCTGGCTGCGCTCGCCGCTCGCTGCCTGTTTCGCGGGTTCCGCCGCCTGCAGGCGAGCGCGACTGGGCTGGACGCGCGGCCGACACCGCCCGCGCTCGGGCGGCGTAGCATTGTTCTCCATACTGTAAGAATAAAGACAAACGGGAAACAAATAGATGGCATTGCAGATATTGCTTTCTATCATGCGGTTGGAGAACAGATATAGGCCGGAGTCGGAGTTGGAGTCGGAGTTGGAGTCGATTTTTTCAGGTCGGAGTCGGAGTCGGAGTTGCTAAAATTCTGTCGACTTCGCAGCCCTGACCAGAATAGCATGACCTGTTGAGAGAGTTATCGCTGTAAGTAATTGTCAAGCAGCTAATTGCTTCAATCAGAGCATTTTAAGTGAAAGGACTCTTTCCCATGCCCCCTTAACCCTATTTGTAACAGGGGGGGGGCGGATTCCGCCCCCCCCCCCTCATGTTTTTCGCAGATATCTCCAGAACAGCTGGGAGCAGGCTCATGAAATTTTGGGACTTTTCATAGAATTGAACTCCGGATTTGGAGTCAAAATTTTGAGTTCTTAACTTGAACAGAGGCGGTTCCAGGGCACAGTTTTGGGTGGGTTCGGAGGCGACATTTGGCGAAAATACGGAAATGCGATCTTCACGGTTTCTTCCTAACTGCATCAAGTATGAAGGAGTTACATCGGCTTACCGTGATTGCAAAAAGTGCAAATTAGATGATGTTAATGAAATATCATGCAAAATTGCATGGCGGAGGCGGTTTCAGGGGCTTGCATAGGGGGGGGGGGGGGGTTCCAGGAAGTATTCAATGCTTGGCGGGAAGCCAATAGAGCAATGTAAGGGGCATTTATAGCTATCAAGATGTAAAAGATAGCTTCTGCTTCCATTATTTGCATAATTTATTACATATAGAGTTTCAGGGGCGTGTTCAGGAACATTAAAAGGGGGGTGACTGGCATGGTGATGACGATATGCCAGCGATAACGGCGCAATATACGTTTAGCTTATAATAATATATGCACATATGAGACCAGAAAAGGGAATAATGTCATTTTTTTGCAGAGGCGCGCTCAGGAATGGAAGAAAGGGGGTCATATTATTGCAAGGAAACTAAGAGGCATGGGCGTACAATGACATAACATACTGCAGTTTTCGGATGAAACACGCACCACAGGCTACTCTACGAACGATTATAAGATAATAGGCGAGTCCAGGTAGGGTAAAAAGGGGGGTAAGCAATGTTAATTGAAGTTGTAAGTGAAATAGTCACTGTTGACTAGTTAGTATCATAATAGCGGATAATATACTTATCAAAAGGTCTTGCGCCGCCCTAGTTTGGATCCTGGATACGCCTATGATGAAGTACAACATGCAAAAAGGAACTATCTATGATCAGTAATATATTTATAGTGCTGGGTAGCAATTTGTCTGCGGTTAATATTTTTCCCAATTTTACCCCCCTTTTCACTAACCTGGTACCGCCTATGGCAAAAAATATGATTTATAACTGTTTTTTTAATGTATCAATCACGTATCATTTCATTTATCAAAAAAAAACATCAAAAAATGGTTTTATTACGCATTTACTTCACCCCCATATTGAGTGACCTGCACACGCCTATGATTTTTGCATTTTCAAACGTCACCGTCATATATCAATTTTCGATTCAATCTCTATTGATTCCTATTAGTTGTGTTAAAAATCGGTCGATAAACATGAAAGCTATGTTGAATCAAAAATACCACTAAAATTTGTCGTTTTTTGCCCCCCTGTTTCCCCCCCTATCCAAAATTTAGATTTTTTTATTATTTATAAATGTAGATCGTGTTGAGGGGAACCAAACACCGTTTCATTTTTGAAAATCGGACGGGTAGATCTCGAGATCTCCTGGGGAGGGGCGGAATCCGCCCCCCCCCCCCCCCCCCCCTGTTACAAATAGGGGTAGCCAGGAGCCTGTTACAAATAGGGTTAACAGCCGGGCTGTTAATCTTTGTTAACAGTGAAGGGACTGCGGAGAATGCACTCAAATCGATCCGAACGTTATGAAAAACAAGTCACTTGTCAAAAGGAATGGATGCTTATCATAAACGAGCACGGCAAAACCGGCGAGTTTGTTCGAGGTTTCTGTGCATGCATGGAACAACTGTGACATAATGTGGCTTGTGACTGTATCTGAAAAGGACACAGATAGTCGGTTGTCATCGTCCGAACTTTCTTGAACTTCGGTCTTGTTTGCTCACTTAAGATCGATACTGTAGGCGTTTCGAAAGAGCTCTGAGTGTTGTTTGCTGATGGCTTCTCGATTATATTTTTGTTTAAGCATGTTATCGGAGTCGGACTCACTTGAGTGCCATAATGAAGGTGCATGGTGTTTTTTATGAACCTAGGTCATGCAAGCAAGAAGCCATCAACATTCTATAACCCGCGCCCCGGTGGCCATTTGAGACCACTTAGCCCTGGTGGGGGGGGGGGGGTCAAAATGACCCCCACTAACTCGAAAACTAAAAGGGCTAGAAAGACTCGGAAAAAGCGTTCGAAAGCTCTCGGCAAGGACGCTCGCAAGTTACTTCGGGCATTGTTTCGCTCAGGTCGATATTGAGGTCACCAGAGGTCATCAAAAGTAAAATTTTCCAAGTATAGGGCTTTGCTCCAGAAACCCCAAAATATATCGGAAACTATGATAGATAAGAACAAACGGGACAATAATAGAAAGCTCTTGAAAAATGCAATCGCCATTTTTGTCCTCAAATTTTATCTCAGGTCAACAGTTTAGGCTCCTGAGGTCACCAAAAGTCACGATGTCATTTTCATCCAAAAAGTGTTCGTGACTAACTTTTATCGGTTGAGCATAGAGCAATAATGTTAACACTATCGTGTTTGTCTCGTGAAGACGCTTCGCAACATATTGATGGTGACCTGGTTAAGTCAACTTCAAAATTTGACCTTAGGTCAAGGTCATTTGGTGACCCAAGTAGGCCATGTTGCATATGGGGCGATGCGACTCGACGAGACAAACGCAGTGGTGTCATTCGAACATCTCTATCCTTATTATATCCAGAGTTATTGGCAAAAAAGTGATGGTGACCTCAGCTGACCTGGCCAGGGGCGCAGCCAGAAGAGCCCCCCCCCCTGGATATGACAACTATACGGATTTCGGTCACTTTATTTTGTGAGGCCCCCATTTTTAAATAAATGTTTTTGTTTCACTTTTGATGAGCTGGATTGGACCAGGACCCTCAGTATGCATTGTACTAAACTCATTACTAATTTGTATTGTTACGTACAGGAGAGAAAACCTAAATTAGCTGACAAATCTTGCAGCACACAGTCTCATGAGTGGGAAATTGTTAATTGAAATTGCTCGTCTGCTAATGGGGCCCCTGCGCAGGCTCGAGAGGCCCCTGAACAGACTCAATGGGCCCTCGGCAAGCTCGGGAGGACCCTGACCAGACTCTATTTGGGGTCCCTGAACAGACTCAATGGCCCCTCGGCAAGCTCGATAGGCCCCTGAACAGACTCTAATAGTCCCTGGGCAGGTTAGAGAGGCTCCTGAACAGGCTCAATGAACCTTTGGGCCATGGGGCGGCGGATTGCGGGGGACAGGGTACCCAAAATGCCCCCCAGTTGAAAAATCCTGGGGAGCAAAAGGGTCATTTTTGCCCCCCCCCCCCCCCCGATTTTAGCCGGCTCATTATCTCACGTTTTCAGCTCTGTGACGTATTTTTCCCGATTTCGTCTTAACCAATCCTTATGCAATGATTTATTTTCACGTGTGCTCTGGCGATGAATACACATCCATTTATAATGGTCAGTGAATCACTGTCCAGATGTGTGTCATTAATTGGTATAACTAGAGGGCGATTATCGCTTGATTTTTCTTGGCGAAAATCGACATTGACCAGCGGCAGTGTCTGCACTGCTCAATGTCTGTCGCAAACAAAACTGGAATTGTTATCGAACCTTTTACTTCATCTATGGAGTGTAATATAAATGGAAAAATATTATGTATGCTCCCATTTTACCCAATGTATGCCCAAAATGTGCTGCAGAGCAGAAAAGTGTGCCGAAAGACGTAGAAGACAAGACAGATGTGTGAATTGTACTATTTACTATACATATATTGCAATATGGGTGTGCAGTATTGTTCCCACATATTTATTTTGCACTGCAGACGCTATTTTTTGCGCTGTGATTTTATAGATAAGCACCTACTACCAAAAGCTGGCAGAATACTTTATTTTACATCGACAAATTCGGCTATTACTTTTACCATTCTAAGGCCCGCCAGATGGAGGGGAATAGATGGTTTTACCCTCTTCATTTTGCCAGGGGTCAACTGCGCCCCACACCCCCGAATCTGTCACGCTTGTAGCTGACATTATAGAGAGAGAAAAAAAACGTTGATTTTTTTTCATGATTTGGTTTCGATAGACCCCTAATTTCCAAATGGTGCCACTACACTAAGAGCGCCGGTACATTGGATGTCGGAGAGGATAAAAGGCACTGGCGGATCCAGGGGGGGGGACAATCCGACCATGCCCTTCCCCCTCCCCACCAAAGCCTGGAAGGGGGGGGGGGCAACATGTCTTCCCCAAAAAGAAACAAAGCTACCACGTACTTATTAATTATTTGAGTCTGAATGTTTCCTCAAAAAGTTTAATAAAATGTCCAATTCTCTAGAAAAGAAAGCTAAAACAAACAAAAAAGACTAAATTTCCGAAACAAAAGCGCCCATTCCGTAGTCCGTGTTGCATAAATACTAGTGGTGTCAATCGGTTACCAAAATTTTGGTAACCGACAAAATGTTGTGACCGAGTTGGTAATCGGTCGGTCAGGTTCATACATTTTTGAACACTTGTCGGTCAACGTAATCTTTAAAAAAAAATTGTCACAGCTTTACACATTATATCCAGCAAATTTGCTCCAAATTCAATCAATTAATGTAATACTAAATAGAACACATCATTATTCTATCAAGATTGAAGATATTGGTCACAAGAGGAAGTGAGGTCCTGAAAATAAGTATTGTATAGTTATACCATCTTAAGTAGCATATGGCATACACAAACCAGTAACCAGTAACCAGTAACCACTAACCAAGCACAACAGGGACGTAGGAACGTCACGAAAAGTTGGGGGGGGGGCAGTGAAACTGTGATCTCGTTTTGAGAGAACCCCAACCCCCATGGAATATTTATTTGCACATTGGGGCTGTTCTCGTCTTAGCGAACCTTTTGCCATCAAACACTTTTCTCACCAAGTAAAAATAAAGATTTTAGCCCCAAAAAAATGCCGAAAAGTGAGGGGGCAATGGCCCCCCTGTTCCTACGCCTATGATTAGCACAATAATGCAACACAGTGCACAATGTACATTGATGATGATTGGTGTTTAAGGGCGCTCCGTCAACGAAGGTCACATGGCGTCCAATGTCCATCAATGCACATTCATAATGACTTTCCAGAAATAAATGACCCTTGTGCTATTTCAAAAGTGAGGGTAGAACCACTTCATATATTTCAAAGAATGAGGTGTTACTGAAAACACAAAGTAAATTATCAAAAATGGCTAAGGGGAATTAAAAAAAGAACTAGGAGGCAGCATGTATTATCACATTACAGCAAGTTGTACCTGTGTACTGAATCATTATAATCGTTAAATCTTTTAATCACTCAGCCTGTTATTGATGCATGTTTTGATTCAATCACGATTCAATGAATCAAAAGATCTGGGGGTGAATCA
>JAXIVJ010019759.1:0-17523 GCA_036785665.1 Chirona hameri | reverse complement strand
AACATGAGAGTGGAAAATTATGTACAAAATGGCACAATGTTGATTTGTGTTGAATATGAAAAGCAGTAGTTTTCCTTGAAATCATGTACTTTTAGTCAATATTTTTGTCAGAATCAGTATCACAATTCATAATTTGGGAGTGGAAAATTCACTCCTAAAATGGGGAGAGTGGAAAATTATTCATATTTGAGTGTCATTTCCCACCCAAATCAACAAATTTTTGGACACTGCTGCAGGCACAGAATTGGCACATGAGTGCAGTCAATTGCGCCGATCACGCCAGGAAACCCTGCAATTTCGTAAAACTGGCGCTTGGTCGTTTCAACATCTGCACGACTGTCTGGCATCTTTACGAAGCGGGATCGCAATTTGGCTAGCGGCAGGATCATTTTCCTAATTTTCTTACCTTGGGTCGTACGCTCCACCCCCACAAGGTCCCCAAGACGCTCTGAAGTCTTACGCTCCACCCCCACAAGGTCCCCAAGACGCTCTGAAACGTGCCAGTTGACAAGAAGAGGAGAGCAATAAGAACTGCAGGGTTGGGGACAAACCTCCGTTGCGATCCGAGTTTGATCGACAGTGGCGCACGCAGGATTCCATTTCGGGAGAGTCAGAGCCCTAAGAGCGGGCCCCCTTGTGTGAGGGCCCCCGCTTTTTTTGTAAAGACGCGGATTTCGGTCACTTGTTTTTTAGCGGGTCCCCTACGGCATGGGATCTGGTCGTGTAAGGTGACTGCGTGTGCTACTGATGTGCGGTACAACCAGGGGCGTAGGAACTATGTTCAAGTTGGGGGGGGGGGGGGGGGGGGGGGGGGGGGGGGGCAGGGGCAGGATGCATTCTGAAGTCGATTCTTTCCATGCAACGCCCATAGGCGTAATGTTAAAATCCAAAATGTTGGGGGGGGGGGGGGGGGGCGGCTGCCCCCCTGCTCCCCCTGCTCCCCCTGCTCCTACGCCTATGGGTACAACTGTCGAGAGTTGACGGAATGAGGTCAATGACAACACGCAGTAGTGGTGAACCGATACGGTATTTTCGTAACAGGTATGTGTGATAAGTTGGCGCGATACATGGCTGATTTTTACAACATACAGCATCGCAACAAATGTGGAGACGGTCTCGCGCATGACTTGGGAAGGCATAACCAACGGATCCAGGGTCTGGTGTCAACCAGTTGCTGCATAGCTGTCTGGAAGCTGCGCACAAGCTTTCTGGAGTTTGGTCAAAATGAGAGAAGCACGGGGAACAGATCGCGTCAAAAATTTCAAACGTAATATTACGTTTTAAATTTACGTTGGAAAAAAACACTTCTAGTTATTTAACTAGAAGTGCGTTTTTTTTGTGTGTGGGGGGGGGGGAGATCTGCTACCCCATTGTATTTGGTGCGCTTGGATACTCAAAATAATGGGTCCCTAGGTACATCTCTGGTATTGTCGATGAAACGTAACATGTGCCAAATAGCGAAACATTTTATTTCATCAGTGAAGTTGAGTGTTACAATATTATTTGGCTGCGCCCAATAATATTGTAGATAGGAACCGCGTTTACCTGGGACTTTATACTCTCTATGCTTGAAGGAATTATCTCTTCGGAAATTGAGGCAATTTTAGGAATTGGGCCAAATTATGGTGTTTTTTTTTCTTTCTAACCTCCCAGATTCATGTCCTCTACAGGTTTAAGAGTCCCAGCCTTTGGACGTCAAAGTCCTGTATAAACTACGCTAGGCTACGTTCGCGAACGGAATAGGAATTAACCCTGGAGGCGTTGGGAGGGGGGGGGGGGGGGGGGCGTGGCGTTCTTGTCTCGCCCCCCCCCCCTTGGTGTTCCGCCATAATCAGAAAACGCATACAGATATCGACTTGAAACTTTCAGCAACGTGAAATGAATAGCTTGGCCACGTTTTGGCAAAAAATTGGGTCCTGGCCAGGTCAGGACAGGTCACCAGGTTAGGTCACCAGGTCAGGTCAAATGACATGACAACCAAACAACTTCTAGGTAGCACCACCGGCGCAGTGGTTAATTGGGCGACATGAAACTCATGGCACGTCATGAGGTCATTTGGGCCTATAATTCGTTTATCTCGGATTTTCTATATCGGTGACCTAAGGTCAAGTTATAAACGTGACCTTTTCAATGTAACCTTATGGGGAAAAAACAAAAACGCATATTTCTCAGTTGTAAAGGGATATATTTGGTTCATGTTTGCTCTAGTCACTAGTTTTGGGCCATGTCAGACCACCGAGGTGAAATGTATGGCCAGTGACCTCTGCAAGGTCACCGTGAGGTCAAATTAGTTTGTGGTCAATAACTGTGTACCCAATTAAGATAGAGCAATGGGGTTGACGCCATTGTGATCCTCTCGTCAAGACGCGTCGAATGATGTATAATATGACCTAGCTAGGTCAAAGGTTGAACTTGACCTGAGGTCCGGGCCTCTGTTGTGACCGGGCCTTCGTTTTCACCTGGCCCCATATCACGTCTTTGCCAGCACCGGGCCCCCTGTCTCGATCGAGCCTGATGAAGACCGGGCCCCTACCAGAAACGGGCCCGTGTCACCAGAACGTGCCCGTATCAAGAATTTGCAAGGACGGGGCCCTCGTCCCGACCGGGCCTCATATCACGCCTTTGCTAGCACAGGGCCCCTGCCTCGATCGGGCCTGACCGAGACCGGGCCCCTACCAGGAACGAGCCCGTATCAAGCATATGGAAGGACCAGACCATGTTGTGACCGGGCTCTCGTCCTGACCGGGCCCCATATCACGCCTTTGCCAGAACCGGCTCCGGGCCCCCTCCCTCGATCGGACCTGACCAAGACCGGGCCCCTACCAGAAAGGGGCCCGTATCAAGAATATGCAAGGACCGGGCTCTGTTGTGACTGGGCCCTCGTCCTGACTAGGCCCCATATCACTCCTTTGCCAGCACCGGGCCCCTGCCTCGATCGGGCCCCTACCAGGAGCGGGCCCCTATCAGGAAGGGGCCCGTATCAAATAATTTGCAAGGAGCGGGCCCTGTTGTGACCGGGCCCCATGTCACGCCTTTGCCAGCACCGGGCCCCTGCCTCAATCGGACCTGACCAAGACCGGACCCCTACCAGAAATGGGCCCGTATCAAGAATATACTAGGACCGGCCCCTCATCCTGACCGGATCCCATATCACGCCTTTGCCAGCACCGGGCCCCTGCCTCGATCAGGCCTGACCAAGACCGGGCCCCTGCCAGGTACGGGGCAAAATACGGGTCCTTTTGATGCGTGCCCCTCATAAATTTCGGGGGGGGTAGCTGACCCTGTTGACCCCCCCCCCCCTTACGTGCGCCACTGCTGATCGAATGCTATCTTCAATCAGATAGTACGACATATGCGACAGTTCTTTTCGAAAGGCGTTTCCTCTGGACAAACTTTTCGTCGTCATAAAACTCCATGGGGTCAATCCTTTTTCTCACCATTTAAGGACGACGTCGCATCCTCGTTTCGTTTTCTTCGTCCTGCTCTTCTCTTTCAACGGCAACTGTCGCGATTTCTTCAAAATACTCCATGACACTGGCCAGTCACGACCGCTTCTTGGAGCGGCACACGCCGACTGAGGCGGGAAATGGCACCGGCCCCGACAGCTCATGAGGAAGCGTGGGTAAGCTGATAGCTGATATCTCAGAAACTACCCCTCCCTCTTCCACCGAATAAATGTGGATGCTCCACAGCCACGCTGTTCATAAGGCGCAAATTTGCCTGACACCGATATAATTTTGGACCTTACGAGCGAGCTACTACCGAGTCAGCTGGGCTGTCTGACCTTTAAACCGGCGTAAATCGGGCATTTAAATGCCACGCGCTGACTTACGTACTAAATAACTCCGATCAGCTCCTCTTTCTTTTGGATCCGTCCGACTTCGACCATCTCTCGGCTCTAAACAAACTTGACACTCTCCTTTTCAGCAAAAATATTAGAAAAGCCAACAAATGTTCATTGCCCACTTCTTGCAGACATATTACACGCACACGTCGGTTCACCTCTCCACCCCCAGCACATCACATCCACTTGCTGACCTGACCTCAGCTGCCCGGCGCCGGGGCCATCTGTTGATTTTCAACGGTTGCTCGGCGGGCTGTTGGCGGGGTCGGCACTTCTGATCTTTGATTTCATTGTTATTTTGCTCATTTGTATATTGTTACGTACTTTGTAATGTATTACTTTCGTTTCTAGTTACTGTTAAGTTCCAAGGGAGAGGCGCTTTGATTTAAGCTGTTGTTTTTTTCGCCAATCCGCTATTGTTTTTCTTTTGTATGCAATTTTCTGTTAATAAATATGAACATGAACTGAAACTTCCTTCCGTGTCAACTTGCGCGCCCATGAAGCGCGGGCGTAAGGGTAGCGCGCGAGAAAGTTACGCGCCTCTGGATCCCTCTGGCAAATTAGCAAAATTAGCCAAATCGTGTGATATAATGATGCGATGTAATTCTTCGCGTCTGACCTTGCTGAGTCAACATGAACAACTCAGCTGCCATTACCGGTTTTGCCGTTTATACTATTATACATATAATGAGGCGACGTGATGCGATGATGTAACGGATATCATTCTTCTGAAGGCTTACACAATCTCATTGAACTTCGGACAGACTGTTTTGTGTTTGCTGATCGGTTCATTCAAACAGCTTTGTTTGATACCGTAGTATATATTATGAGTGATTTTGTTAACACTTGTTTTGTTCGAGGATGCCAACATTACAAATTCCTGACCCATGGTCAGTGACCATTAAGTAACCATTTTCCTGTTGTTCGTCCCCCTTGTGTTTCCTGTTTATTTTTATTTGCTCGTGTTGTTTGTCGGCACAAAGTGCTTGTTTTGATCATTCATCCAATTAAAGTACATTAAACACAAACATATTATGTATACAATTAATATGACAGTCGTAATTTGTTGACCATTGGGTTAACGTCCGGCTATTTACTTTAACCTGTAAATGGTTAAGAAGCTCCGTCTTTCCAGAGGTCCGTTGTTACGGTGTTTCTTACACGGCTGCAATAAGGTCAATGCATTATATTGGAAAATTACGCCCACAAACACTGCATAACTCAGACCCGTGTCGTCTCTTCTCCGAAAGCACGCCTTTCTTAAAACGGCTTTCCTGGAAGTTTTCCTGGAGTTTTCCTGGAAATCGTGAGTGCTGAGTGGCTCATCCCGGCCCGCTTCCCCGCGTCCAATCACTGCGGGGAAGCGGGCGGGAATCACTGGAATCACTGGAATCACTGTGCACGAACAGCACCCACCGGTATCACATATCATCACGTGTCATCACGTATCATCACGTGTCATCACGTATCACGGACGACGGTATCACGTGTCATCACGTATCATCACGTGTCATCACGTATCACGGACGACGGTATCACGTATCATCACGCGTCATCACGTATCATCACGTGTCATCACGTATCACGGACGACGGTATCACGTATCATCACGTATCATCACGTATCATCACGCATCACGGGCGACGGTATCACGTATCATCACGCATCACGGGCGACGGTATCACGTATCATCACGCATCACGGACGACGGTATCACGTATCATCACGCATCACGGACGACGGTATCACGTATCATCACGCATCACGGACGACGGTATCACGTATCATCACGCATCACGGACGACGGTATCACGTATCATCACGTATCACGGGCGATGGTATCACGTATCACGGGCGACAGTATCACGTATCACGGGCGACGGTATCACGTATCATCACGCATCACGGACGACGGCATCACGTATCATCACGCATCACGGACGACGGTATCACGTATCATCACGTATCACGGGCGACGGTATCACGTATCACGGGCGACGGTATCACGTATCACGGGCGACGGTATCACGTATCATCACGCATCACGGACGACGGTATCACGTATCACGGGCGACAGTATCACGTATCATCACGTATCATCACGCATCACGGACGACGGTATCACGTATCATCACGTATCACGGGCGACGGTATCACGTATCATCACGCATCACGGACGACTGTATCACGTATCATCACGCATCACGGACGATGGTGTCACGTATCATCACGCATCACGGGCGACGGTATTACGCGGGTAGCCCACGGGGTACGCAGTCACAGTCAATACTCGCGTTGTCGTTCCGAAATGACCGACTGCGGCCGGCCTGACTCCTCCACGCCGCACCTGAGCACCGTATTGATTGACCCCGTACCGCCGCGTACCATTCCGTCCCGGACTGTCCCCGACCGTCCTCCCCCGCTGCCGGCGTCACATTGATTTTGTGCGTACATTTGTGTCGGTGCCTGCGGGGTGCGACAACCGCCGTCCGAAGGTGGATCTGGCCACCGCCGTCCGACGGTGGATCTGGCCACCGCCGTCCGCCGTCCGTCCGCCGTCCGCCTGCAACGAGCGCTGGTCGCTGTCGAGCGGGGCGCCGCGCCCGTTCCGGTCGCTCTGGCGGCCAAGTCGTGCCCCGCGCCACCCCCGCCCCGCCGCCATCGGCTAGCGCTCGCCGAGACCAGTCCAACCATACCAAACACCACCGGCCCCCGGACCCCGGCGCGCCCGCTCGCCGGCAAATTATCCCGAGCGAGGCGCGGCGGATTCCAGTTGTGGTGGTGACGTCACGAGCCGCACGCTGTCGGCGAGCGACTTGTGCTGGATCCATTTCGTTTCCCCCGTTATCCGCGCACTCAGGTACCGGGCGGCCGGGCGCGCGGCGTCGCACGCCAGCACGATCAGTGGTGCGCAGCCGGCCCCGGGTGAGGACGCGAAGCGGCAGCAGCGCGCCAGAGGTGAGTGTCGCGACGGTTCCGTCGCTGTTTTCCCGATCGACGCGGACCATTGCTGTATGTTCTCACTGGGTCATTGCTTCGCCCCACTCGTCTTTGTCTCGCTCGCCTGCCGCGGCCCCCTTGCGTGGAGATTTTCGCTCGTGACGCGCGTGGATCGCGCGGAAATCGCCCGAAAATTATATCATGACACGCGAACGACTTCGCTGAGCGTAATGATACCACTGTCGTGCGTGTTGCAGTGCCCGCGGGCGTTGTTTTCGCACTTTGCGTGGCGTCAGCCGGTGTCGCCCGGACGGCCGGACGGGCCGGGGCCTCACGGCAGACATCTTGCTTGTGTGTCAGGCTCCCGGGCCTGGCCGGCCGGCCGGCCGCGCACACACCGGATACAGAGGCCGCTCAGCGCGCGCCCCGATTAAGTTCGTGAATACGATTAAGTGCACGTGGGCAGATGACCTTGACATTGTGCCGTGGTATGCATGTTTTGGACGCTTTTTATTTGGCGGCCGAGTTCATAGGGGGCGAACTTGACTCCCTGCAGCTCGCTTGATTCCCGTCCGATCGCGACGATTCCGGTCTCATTTGACAGCTCAGATCACGGCGAATCGAATGGCATATCCACCTCCGTGGATATCTCGCCCCGTTGCCGTGATTTCGTGTCGGGGGTGTCGGGCCGTCCCCCTGGCGGTGGCCGGCGGAGCAGCGATGTGAGTCGGCGGCCGGCGCGGAGCAGCGTGAATCAGCGGCGGACCGGGGACGGGACGGGATCGATGGCAGCAGCGGAGACACAGCGCGCGGTCCCACTTCACAGTCCTCTATCTCCCCGCTGCCCGGCCCCCGCCCGGCCCCGCGCCAGCCGCCGCCGCCGCCGCCGCCGCCGCCGCCGCCACAAACACCAGAACGGCCGCTTTTTCGGTTGGCCGGCGCCTCGCCGGGCCGGGCGATCTCGGCAGCAGCGGGGCAGGTCAGCGTGGCCCGGGCAGCTGGCAGGTATCGCGGTCGTCCCGGTACCCGGCGCCGTCCGCCTGCCTTTGTTCGGGCTCCGAGCCGGGCGCGGGGCTGGGTCCACGATCGGCCGTGGTTGTCTGGTCAGGGCCGGGCAGCGGGGGCGGCGGCAGAGCTGGCTGTCGGCTGGTCCGAGCTGAGAGGCAGGCGGCTGAGCAGAGCTGAGAGACTGTTGGGAGGGAGGTGATGGCGAGCTGGGGGTCTGAGGGAGGACCAGAGGTTCGACAGGCCCTGTCGACAGTACCACAGCAGACCAAACTGCTGGTGGGGACGACTCGTCGCCGCCGCCCGGTGCCCACACGGTCCGGCACGGATAACCCAGCTGTCGGAGCGGTGTTTATGTTTGCCAGGGCAGCTGGGGGTGTGTGGTGTGTTCTGAGAACAGATGGAGAGGGGTTCTTGCCATGTCATCAGGCCACCAGTACTCTCTCTGGTGGTCCGTGTCGGCAGAGTTTGACGGTTTTACCCCGATCTCGCATGCAGCCATGTTGTGTCGGCGCCGCTTTGCTGTAAACAATGGCCGACCTTGTGCTGCTTCTGTAGTGAGGTAGGCCGCGGCATGTGCTCAGCATGAGAGTGGATAAAAGGGTTTTTGTCAGATTAATCGGCATGCATGTTACGTAATGCGGGTATAGTCCAGTTCTTGGAGAAAGACAGGGAAATAGGGGACTCGAAGACATGGTTCTCCCACTTGTATGCATTTTTACAGATTTAGCCTATTGCGATGCATGCAAAGTTGACGTAGAGATTATTGATCTTGGCCTTTTTCTAGATTCTAAATCTGAGACATTCGTGCACGTGTACCGGTTATTAAAATTTGACAGCCTCCGTTGTTTGTGGTTCTCGGTGTTTCAAGTTCGTGTCATATAAACTAACTAAATTACTTTGGCGACTGACATGCACCTTTCTGAAATCCATTTATCGTACTTACGGGTAAATGGCTCGCTTCGCACGAAATGTTCCGGCGAAAGTTTCCCGCTAACCCTCTGCGCTATGGTTTCATCAGCAAGCATGTGTAGTGCCATCTCGATTTTGTTATAAACGCTTTAGATGTTTTACTTATAGCTTCGGCAGTTTCACTTACACCTTCCACTTACACCTGATCATTGAAGACTCAATAATTGTCCACTTGAAGCATCGGACGAGGTGCTGTCCTGAGCTTGAAGTGTCATTAAAGAAGCTGAAATTCCTCCAGTATATCGTGCTTTGAGTCATTCTGCCACATGACTTTGTCAGAAGGTCACAAGGTTCACAAGTACTAGGTTCACAAGGCCACAAGTACTAACTTCGCTGATTACAATGGCTGGAGGGATCCAGAGGCGCCTTAACTTTCTTGCGCGCTACCCCTGCGCTCGCGCTTAATGGGCGCGCAAGTTTGCGCGGAAGGAAGTCGGAGGGATCCAAAAGAAAGAGGTGCTGAGGCCATTCTTTAAAAAAATCGAGCCGTGGCCCGATTTTTGTTTTAAAGAATGGCCTCAGGACTCGGCGCGGGAGATGTTTAGTGTCGAAACAGCGCCTCGGAAATGCAGCAGCAAAGCCAAATAATATGCAGGTATTTTACACACTGCCCAAACATAACACATTTGCAGTCCTGAGGCCAGTCTTGAAAGAAAACAAAATGAGCCAGCGGCTCGATTTTTTGTATAAGAATGACCTCAGATCGGAGTTATTTAATAGTACGTAAGTCAGCGCGTGGCATTTAAATGCCCGATTTACGCCGGTTTAAAAGCCAGACAGCCCGGCTGACTCGGTAGTAGCTCGCCCGTAAGGTCGAAAATTATATCGGTGTCAGGCACATTTTCGCCTTATGAACAGTGTGGCTGTGGAGCATCCACATTTATTCGGTGGAAGAGGGAGGGGTAGTTTCTGAGGTATCAGGTATCAGCTTACCCACGTTTCCTCATGAGCTGTCGGGGCCGGTGTCATTTCCCGCCTCAGTCGGCGTGTGACGCTCCAAGAAGCGGTCGTGACTGGCCGGTGTCATGGAGTATTTTGAGGAAATCGCGACAGTTGCCGTTGCAAGAGAAGGCAGGACGAAGAAAACGAAGCAAGGATGCGACGTCGTGAGCGTGCGGTGTGTGAGCTGCTTAGTCGTTCTCTTGGTCACACTTGCGTCCATGTTGAATGATTAGGTCAGCTGCTCCCACGCTTCTGCCTTTTCTGGTTGCTGCTCATATCGTGCCGTTTGTCTTCAATAACTTGCTTGTGATCTTCCATTAACCTTATAGTTTTGCTCTTTCCATGTCCGAAAAGCTCGCACCTCTCTTCCTTTTCTCCGTCACGATAAATGTGTCACTTGTCAGCCGCGTGTGTCCGGTACCACTGGCGTCTTCTTCCCGACTATGTGGTCGCCGTGCCTGTTTTAGCTTCTCTTGCATTGTTTTTCCTCTTAGTTTAACCAGCGATATTATCGATCCGAAGTGTGAGAGTTTCCTGATGGAGATTCCTCCGGGTAACCGTTTTACGACAGCCTTGAGTCCGACCCTGTTTCGGACTCGTGTATTATGGAGACGAAGACAATGACAAAACTTCGAACTGCTGTGTTCGCATGCTTCACTGTTGTATAAAAATGATAACAATACATTGATAGATTGATAAAAGGCTGCGATGGTGCGACAAGATACAAGTATGACGTGGCATGATGCGGCTTGCTCGTAAGAGTTAAGCAGTGCGCCTAATATAATCGGCTTTCTGACTATATGGTGTCAAATTCACCGCTCTTGACTTTATCCAATAAGTAAGCCTCTATGCCCTCCAAGTCAAGTATTTTACATTTATTCTTTTAATCGATGCAGGAATCGATGTTTCATTGAATCCCAAACAGTAATAACGCTTCAAGTTACCGACGGATGTAAAAGAGCATCCAATCGGGGTGCGAGTAGCCAATTAGAGAGCACTGATTGATTGTTAGAACGCAAACAGGCCACAATATGAGAGGGCTTCTGGCTGACGCTATCGACACGCTCTCGATTCTTTTGGTGATTTAATTCTTAACATCGTGCGAATGATGAAATAACAGCTTAAAAGATAGCTCACGATCTTTCTTTTTTTGGACGGAAGCCATTTGCAGAAGAGAAAGTCACGCTTTTAGAGTTGGCGACGGAAGTTCTTCGGACGGCGTAGTGTAAAACTTCCTATTTTCGACGTGATAGATATACTATTATAAAATTACAGAAATGGTCGGGTACTTCACGATGAAATTAGCACATGCATCCGAGATTCAAAAGATGCAGCCACAGATTCAGCAATGGATCTGCCCTCTGACAGTGGACGTAGCGTCCGACGTCAGCTGGTTGACCAGCTGACAGTGACATGCTGACGCCATGTCGTGTTTTGTCATGACAAACCTGTGAGTGTATTTACTATTCAGTATGCAGTATGCCGTGCCTATTCGTGCTTGGTTGTGCGAGCTGTACCCATCCCAGGTGGTGCCCATCGCGTGATGCTTTTTCAGACTTGCTGCTTTATTGGGTACGTTTTTTCTGTTCAAGCTAAAATTCCCTTCCTGCCTTGCGCTGCGATCTTATACCTCCTTGTTTCCATGGAACAAGCTAGCAAGTGCGACAGGCTCGCCAGTACTAATGACTGTGTAGCAATGCTAACGTCTCACGCAGGGACAGATCGGCAGCCAACAGCCACCTCCCGCGCCTGACGCATATCCGCCATCTAGGCAAATTTCTTAGATCCGGAAATGACTCAAATATATATATATATATATATATATATATATATATATATATATATATATATATATATATATATATATATATATGTATATATATACATATATATATATATATATATATATATATATATATATATATATATATATATATATATATATATATATATATATATAATCAGGGCTCTTTGAATGATAATTATGTTTGGCGGTAGTCTTCGTAAATTGTCAGGCAGCAGTGTCCGCGCAGGGCAGCTGTGAGTTGTGACTGTTGCAAACGCCAGGGTGTTGACGCAAAGCAATTTTCTTCAATAGAAGATGAAAGCATGCCGCCGCGATAATCATCCATGCCCGTCGACTGGCTTGAAAGTTTGAAGAGACCGCTCAATTATTTGGTACGAGTGGAAACTCGTGGTCGACTCTGGCGTCACCTGTAGGTACTTTTGTAGTTATATTTATAGAACATTATTGCTCTTTTTTTTGCTGTTCTGTCCTGAAAATTTTCGCATGTGCTACTCCTTATGCATATGCAGGTCTTGTAATCTTGTCATATCCCCAGTTCTGAAGTATAGGTGTTTCTCTTTCATAGTGAAGGGGTCATAGTGAAGTTCCCACATCCATTAGTTTGTCCTTTAACCCGCGACTTACTGGGGGGGGGGGGAGGGGGCATTTTTTGCCCCCCCCCCCTCCCGTCATTTTGCAATAACTCCTAAACCAACACCAGTATCGTCAATCTTTCAGTACCTTCTCTCACATCAATTCTACACATGTTGGTCTGAGGAAAAGATGAGGTTATGATAGGTCAACCAGGAATGACGTCAGAGTGACGTCTTCGGTTTTGTTGAAAAATAATGGTTTGCGGAAAATGCTGTCAAAGGTACAATGTTTGAGATAAATTCAAATGTCTTAAATCAAATTACTGACAATAGACCGGGCTATCAAACTGCCATCTCGGATTTTTGAGTTTTTTTTATTCAAAATTTTGAGAAATCCAAATACATTTGTTTACAATATTTATTTTTTTAATCAGAGTTATCCAAAAACCGGAATATATGTGATCGAGACGTGTTCGGTGAATATGTGTACCAAATTTGAAGTCGATCTTTTCAAAAATGACTGACTTATGACCTTTAAATTACTAAAATCGACCACCACACAGCATTACTATGCATAAAAATGCATTTTCGTTTTTGCTTTTTACTTCTATTTATATGGGACAATGTTATAAGGTCCTTTTACGCGTTCTAGACGAAGAACAAACTCATAAACATGTGTTGCAACGCCTAATGACCGTAATTTGCAGTTTGACCTCGTGACCTCGGATAACCTTGACCTGACCGAGGGTCATAAATAGCTTAGGATGGTACTTAGAAGTATCAGACGCACGAATCATACCGATTTATCGACTGCTTATGCGTTTAATATCGCAATTTTGCGCGACAATTCCATCCATCGCGACCTTTTGACATGGTCAAACATTTTGTACTTGACCTGACCTGTGACGTTATCGGTGACCCCGAGGTCAACAATATTAGGTTTCCTTCGATAAATTTCCCAGGGCTATCGAATGCCCTTTTAATTTTGTACAATCGGTCCAGTAGTTGCGGAGATCCGAGGGGGCAACAAATAGCCCCCCCCCCCCTCCAGTAAGTCGCGTTATGGAATATACCCCAGTAACTCGCGGGTTAAAGGGAATAGTTCACCTTTAACATGGGGTTTTGAACTGAGATAGCAGATTTGTAGAGCAGATCGAACAATGGGTTGTGGTGAAAGAATTACCTCGCTACGCTAAGTAATTTCGACACAGGACTACTGGGCCCCTTTTAGAAGACTCTGTTTCGGGTCCGCGAAACTCCACAACAGTTGTTTACGTTACAAGTAGCCTGCGTATATATGCCTAAAGTCCGCCATTATTGTGTGCAGTAGCTTCCATATCCAAGCTACCATATGAAATTGCATGACGTCGTACATTGTCATGAAGTTGTTTAAGGCCATGAAGGAGAAAAGAGAAACATGTCCATTTCTCGACGGATATCCGTCTATCGTCCAAACAAATGTCAAATTCTTTTTTTTTCCAGCTCAAAATACATTATTGTATTGACATATTTCCGGACTTTTTTTCAAGGTGAAAAAGTCGTCTTCCCTTTAAGCGGTGCCTGGACTAACAATCGCATGTGCCTTTGGCTCGGGCATATATAGGTTAAGTACATAATGCAATGCACCCCTGAACATAAATATGTCATTGTATCTGTAATCTGATTACTGCTCGAATCGAATGGTTGGTGATGGTTCGGACATGGGAGTGGTAGGGATGTTCAACAGGCAAAGTTAAACTATAGATGAAGAGACAAACATACTGAGTTGATTGGTAAAAATAGCATGTTGATATGTGGTATGAATTTGCCCTTTATATGTTCCGTGTCATTTGACACGTCTGCACTCAATTTCTGTCACATTTCAAAGCTGTTGGACATCTGAATGTGACGGGTTAAGTTAGTGTGCGCCAGCTCCAAACCAGTTCGTTATGTAACAATCCCATGCAGTCAGTTTCTGCGATCATTTTGTAGTGCTCGATCGACAGGTCTCGGACAGTCTCGGACAGTCTCGGACAGGTCTCGGACAGGTCTCGGACAGGTCTCGGACAGTCTCGGACAGTCTCGGACAGTCTCGGACAGGTCTCGGACAGTCTCGGACAGTCTCGGACAGTCTCGGACAGTCTCGGACAGGTCTCGGACAGGTCTCGGACAGGTCTCGGACAGTCTCGGACAGTCTCGGACAGTCTCGGACAGTCTCGGACAGTCTCGGACAGGTCTCGGACAGGTCTCGGACAGTCTCGGACAGGCACGGACAGGCACGGACAGTCTCGGACAGTCTCGGACAGGTCTCGGACAGGTCTCGGACAGGTCTCGGACAGGTCTCGGACAGTCTCGGACAGTCTCGGACAGTCTCGGACAGGTCTCGGACAGTCTCGGACAGGTCTCGGACAGTCTCGGACAGTCTCGGACAGTCTCGGACAGTCTCGGACAGTCTCGGACGGTCTCGGACGGTCTCGGACGGTCTCGGACGGTCTCGGACGGTCTCGGACGGTCTCGGACAGTCTCGGACAGTCTCGGACAGTCTCGGACAGTCTCGGACAGTCTCGGACAGTCTCGGACAGTCTCGGACAGTCTCGGACAGGCACGACAGGTCTCAGACAGTCTCGGACCGTCTCGGACAGTCTCGGACAGTCTCGGACAGGTCTCAGACAGTCTCGGACAGTCTCGGACAGTCTCGGACAGTCTCGGACAGTCTCAGACAGTCTCGGACAGTCTCGGACCGTCTCGGACAGTCTCGGACAGTCTCGGACAGTCTCGGACAGTCTCGGACAGTCTCGGACAGTCTCGGACAGGCACGACAGGTCGCATAGTGTAGACGCGTGCCAATGATGGCCATTATAAGCTGTCATTTCACGTGGGTCATGCCTGTTTTCCCTGATAGTTATTTATGTCCCCTTTGTAAGTTTCCTTCGCCCATGATCATCGCCAGAAACACAGCCAGTGTGTCCTATGGGATAGTTTCCAGCGACCAGTATGTTGATTGTTTGGTGTGCCGTGTATCAGTTTCTGAAGTTAGCGCTCTGCCAACGTTTCGTCGCAAGTTTGCAACATGTTTCAAGACCGTAATCGGATGCGCCTACCTGCAATGTTGAACTAGCTGGTTCGTTGATGACACTGAAAACAATCCATGTGAACCCATGTCTGTATACACCATCCATATTTGCTTATGACTCTTTTACTGCGCTTGATTTAAAGCATCTCTGGCGTTGTTGATTCCCATCGTAATCTTGTCCCGTCAGTGTCGGCTGTTTAACACGCGCAGTGGAGAGGGGTATGCCACTAACACGCAGTGGAGAGGGGTATGCCACTAACACGCAGTGGAGGGGGGTATGCCACTAACACGCAGTGGAGAGGGGTATGCCACTAACACGCAGTGGAGAGGGGTATGCCACTAACACGCAGTGGAGGGGGGTATGCCACTAACACGCAGTGGAGAGGGGTATGCCACTAACACGCAGTGGAGAGGGGTATGACACTAACACGCAGTGGAGGGGGGTATGCCACTAACACGCAGTGGAGGGGGGTATGCCACTAACACGCAGTGGAGAGGGTATGACACTAACACGCAGTGGAGGGGGGGGGGGTATGCCACTAACACGCAGTGGAGAGGGGTATGCCACTAACACGCAGTGGAGGGGGGTATGTCACTAACACGCAGTGGAGACGGGTATGCCACTAACACGCAGTGGAGAGGGGTATGCCACTAACACGCGCAGTGGAGGGGGGTATGCCACTAACACGCAGTGGATGGGGGTATGCCACTAACACGCAGTGGAGGGGGTATGCCACTAACACGCAGTGGAGGGGGTATGCCACTAACACGCAGTGGAGAGGGGTATGCCACTAACACGCAGTGGAGGGGGTATGCCACTAACACGCAGTGGAGAGGGGTATGACACTAACACGCAGTGGAGGGGGGTATGCCACTAACACGCAGTGGAGGGGGGTATGCCACTAACACGCAGTGGAGGGGGGTATGCCACTAACACGCAGTGGAGGGGGGTATGCCACTAACACGCAGTGGAGGGGGGGGGACACACTTTAGTGCCCCCCCTAAGATCTCCGAAAGTATGAGAGCTAGAATAATGAAACTTACAGGGTAAGTGGTTGACGAGTATCCAAAATAGGTCATGGCAATTTAGGGTTGTAAATTTTATATTTCTGACAGCTGTTAACCCGCGCCCCGCTGGGGTATTCAACCGAACACATGGGAGGGGGGCATATTCTGCCCCCTCGTTATCTTCCGAACTAATAATCGCAGTGAGACGCGCAAGGCGGCAATTGAAGTTCGCAATAAGACGCATCTAAAAGATCGCGACATTTTAAAATTAGTCATACGTGGGGAGTCATAAGTAAATTAAACATGACCAATTTGTTTGAAATTAGGCTTGGGTGTTTCTACGCTTGGTCCTCAAATATGTTTTCTGTTATTTAAATACTTTTGCAAATTTGATTTTGTAAAACTTCCCCCAAATTGGTTTGATATTATTATTATTATTATTATTATTATTATTATTATATATATATATATATATATATATATATATATATATATATATATATATATATATATATATAGATATATATATATATATATATATATATATATATATATATATATATATATATATATATATATATATATATATATATATATATATATATATATTATATATATATATATATATATATATATATATATATATATATATATATATATATATATATATATCTATATCTATATCTATATCTATATCTATATCTATATCTATATCTATATCTATATCTATATCTATATCTATATCTATATCTATATCTATATCTATATCTATATCTATATCTATATCTAAATCTATATCTATATCTATATCTATATCTATATCTATATCTATATCTATATCTATATCTATATCTATATCTATATCTATATCTATATCTATATCTATATCTATATCTATATCTATATCTATATCTATATCTATATCTATATCTATATCTATATCTATATCTATATCTATATCTATATCTATATCTATATCTATATCTATATCTATATCTATATCTATATCTATATCTATATCTATATCTATATCTATATCTATATCTATATCTATATCTATATCTATATCTATATCTATATCTATATCTATATCTATATCTATATCTATATCTATATCTATATCTATATCTATATCTATATCTATATCTATATCTATATCTATATCTATATCTATATCTATATCTATATCTATATCTATATCTATATCTATATCTATATCTATATCTATATCTATATCTATATCTATATCTATATCTATATCTATATCTATATCTATATCTATATCTATATCTATATCTATATCTATATCTATATCTATATCTATATCTATATCTATATCTATATCTATATCTATATCTATATCTATATCTATATCTATATC